>JAPMLY010001543.1:47500-99005 GCA_026401115.1 Tetraselmis chui | reverse complement strand
GTGCTCCCTCCGCCTCATACAAGGTTACTTAAACTGCCCTTCCGCTTACCGCCACAACATTCACCGCAACACCACCTCTCATCTATCACACACACCCTTAAAACCCGCTGCGAAGACAGGCATCCGTACACACCTCGGCCAAAATCAAAGCCCACAACCATTCCATCGGCAACGACCTCGCAGACACCCTCGCAAACCAAGTCGCGGATGGTCACCCACCCGATACTACATACACCACAGGTTCTGAAGTCACAATAGGCCACTGGACATGGCCATACACCCTCATCCCACAAACGCTAGGGGACCCCGTAACCTACAAATACACCAACCTCAAATCCGACGCACACACCTACAGCACAAAACACACACACACTCCTCTCTCGCGAACAACCAAACACGGCGCCCTCCTCGCCCGCGCCGCGCAGGACGGCGCCGATTTCTCTTACCACAAAAAACACTCAACCCTCACAAATATCCAGTTCACACACAAACAAGAATTCATGTGGGGTGTCCACAACACCCCCCTACTTACTCACAACCCCACCCTGCGCTGCCCCCTATGTGGCCAATTCACTAGCAACGGCCACATGGCCGGTAACTGCCCCTCTATGTCTGGTCTAAGACAGGACCGACACAACAGCGCTCTGCAACTCCTACTCTCCCTACTGGAACGCCACAACGGAGGGCGATGGGAAACCATCACCGCAGACTTCGGTAACAAACCCATAAAATCGTTTGATTCCCCCACCCCTGCCTGCACCCCACTTGACTGCCACCCACCTCACCCCACCCACATGCCCACCCGCCTTGTCGCTGCTGACGAAGGTCTCTCGCATGACTCCCTAACCTCGTGCCCTGCCGTCCTCCCACCTGAGATTCTCCCCCCCCCACTTCGTCCCCCTGCACACAAACCTGACTTCATCCGCATCCTCGAACCCCGATTCGTTGGTCACTCCAACGGTCGCCGACGTTACGCATCCATAAATAAAATCCAGATAGGGGAATGGAAGTACTGCACAGACAATAACCTCTCGCACACAGCTGACCTCATACGCACCAAATACACACCCCTTGCGAACGCCATCAGAAACCACTGGCCAGGCACAGTGGTCGACATCATACCCATAGTCATGAGCCGCACCGGTACACCGCACTCCTCCACCATCACGAGTCTCACCTCCCTTCTCACCGCCCGCACCGACCCTCCAGATAAACTCGTCTCCAAAGCACGCCTCGACACATCTCGCATTCTTGCTCAACTCCATACGCATACTGTCCAATGGCTGCATCACCTCCTACGCATATACCGCATCAAATCCCGCACGACCTCCCACCGCGCATCCGCACATTGCCTCCACGCACGACCCTGAATGCACACAACCTTCGCCTCTACTTGCACCCTCCCCGGGGGGAGTAAAACCCCCGAACACCCTTGGAGAGGTTGGATTAGGTGGTTAACGGTCTAGCCCTGACTTGTAAGTTCCCTGTATGGCATAGTTGGGAGGGCCCAGAGACAGCAGCCGACGCATCCGGCTTTTGGTGAAAAACCGGCGCATACGGTACATGTTGTAAACAATTTCAATTTTCAATTTCAATTTCAATTTCTCGCAGTCTGCACTAACCACCGCTATTTTTGCCGCGCGGAAACCGGGGTAGGCTGCCACATGGACGGCATCGCGGTCGACATGACAGGCGGTAACACATTGGTATTCGTACAAAAAGCAAAGGGAGACCAGCGTAGAACCGCGGCCGATAAGCCGCTACTACACTCCTCCACAAAAGTCCGGACAAGATTTCGCACCTTCGCAAGTAGAAAATGTAATCATGCGTCGGTTTTATTGACAAATGTCCTGAAATCCCAGGCAACGCTTTTGCGCGCAAAATGGAATGCACCGACAACTGCGAGGGGCGAGTTCGAACACTGCCGGGCATGTGTACTTGGGGTTATCGCGCCCGCACCCGTGCGGCACGCTCTTTCAAACAGTCGCCGTGCTTGGTAGACGAAATGAGTAACGGGCGCACAACGCCGCAATATGAACGCTGATGCGACGGTCGCGCAAATATAATGCGTAGGCGACGGAGGGAGGAGATGTTGGGCAGGCCGCTGTGGGGGAAACGCAGGAAATCGCGTATGTAGACTTACCACCGATATGGGCACAACACAAGGGCAAGCCGCTTTCGGCCACAATGTTCAAGCGATCATAACTTACTCATTTATAGTCAAACTTTCTTGTAACAGGTACCGTTGGACGCGTCTGTTCAATGTGCGTCGAACACACCTCTTTTGGTATTCAAACTTCCACAACTAGATTTGTTATGAATTATTTTAATTTACAAATTATTCCGGCATAGTTGAGCCGCAGTGCCAAGTAACACCCATCCAAGTCGGCTCACCTCCCGAGACGATTTGTGCGGGGTTTGTCGATATATGTCTACCAATTCTTCATTCCTATTGATCTCAGAGCCTAATTCCCGACGCGTGCCACGCATGGGGCGGGTGTGGTTGGCACAAGCACATACCCAAGCATTCCAAACACCACCGTCAACGTGATGCGTCCTTAACTGCCAAGTTGGACCTCGCCCCTCCCCTAAGCCAATCGCCCTCGCATGTTTACAGCGTGCAGTGTTTATCCAAACCTGCGTCATGTGCGGTTTTGCTCGCTTGCTTTCCAAAGAATCACCCGTGCCAACGGCGTGAACTTCCGTGCTCTATTCACACACCCGCAAACCAAACCTCGCGCATTGAACACGGCACCCACGCCTCCAAACCCCGTCCAAAAAGCCCCCAAAGATACGGTGTTGTGGAACACAGAGAAGTATGCAGCTTGGTATGAGCGCTTGAGCAATGCCCAAGCGTGGCGCTCAGAATGACGTGTGTAGTTCAGACAATTTCCCGGGAGTTTATGGGCTTAATTCGACAAACTCCACCGACAACACCCGCTTTTAGCTAAGGTCTAACCACCCCGGATGGAGGCTTACTGCTTGCTTCTCGGCTCTCCTACAATTGGGTGGTACTCGGGTATCGTCGTGCTTGACGTGGTGAGAGGGGAGCGTGTTCTTGACTAGCTTTTGCTTAATAACATAATGCATGTCCGGACTTTTGTGGAGGAGTGTACAACTCCCAATTGCTGCAGAACCGGTACTAGCGGACCTCTTGGAGGCGTTTACCGCTGAACGCACTAGCTACTGCAACCAACTCGACCATGGGCCCGAGCCCGCAACCTTCTTGGCCGTCACGCACGACGAGACACCGCACGCGTGGAATGCATGGACCATTACCGAGTGGATTCGAGAGGCGTGATGCGCCACCGGCGCCCCCCCCCCCCCCCCCCCCCGCAATTCGAATGGACATCGCATAGCCTACGGAAAGGCGCGGCGTCCGCCACCGCATTCATCGGCGCACCCCTCACCAAGATTTGCTATGTGGGTTGTTGGTCGAAAACCATTGACGTTGTCACCGGCAAGTACATCGAACCCACCATGAGCGAAACCCCGGCGGCCTAGCTATTCTTTGGATGGCTAGTCCCCAAACCCCCGGATTGGTAGCATGCGCAAACCTTCGGTCGATATTATATGGCATAATGTGACTCCCTGTCGCTAAATTCGTATATTTGTAAAATATCAGGGATAAAGGTTAGTTAACGTACCATGTTGAGTCCGCCGAAGGCAACGCGCGGAGACAAAGCGTCACAAGAGCAGTAAATTGTCCGCGGCGGACGCCCATCTGCTTTACCTCTAAAGAAGCTCCTCTAGCTGGTAGCAGCCACCTTCTGCCTTTGCGCTCGCCCAATCGGCTCGCGCAACCCACCCACCCTTCCTTGATCAAGCGCTGAATAGAAAGAATACCTTTGTATACGTGTTTTAGTGCCTGTTTTTCCAAAATGTAAGCAAGCTGTCATCCTGGCATAATCTGCCTCCCAGTCGCTGAACATGATTCTGTCCATCGATACCCGTACCTGTACCTCATGCATTTTCTTTTTTTTCAAAATGGCGGGTAATTAACACTCAAAAAAAAAAAACGAAAGTTTTTGCAAGAATAAAAGGCAGTTGTCCGTGCTCATCTTGTTCTTCGTGTAACCATAACACAATAAAAGGCAGTTGAGACCAACCACCGAGCAAAATAAAAAAGGAGACGGAGGGAAAAGCCCCACAGGCCCGGGTAATTCATACCAAATTGAAATTTCATTAATATAACTTTCGAACTACTACCGCACCTATTGTTCCTTTCTACTAGAGGTGCAGCAGGCTTTGATTTCAGTCGCTACTAATCCTTACGTACTGCGCGAGTCAAGGTGGGCCCTCTCCCGGTCTTATATTTGGTGTGGGTCCCTTCGGACCAAGACTCGCCCTGGTCGAGAACACGGCTATTTCATATCACCGTGATGCGGGGGGTGACAGCAAGATCCTCCTTACTGTAATGGACTCCGTCGCGCACTGAGTACCCGCCCACCGGTGTTCACGAAGTGGTTCCGTGCGAAGGGAGCGGCCCTTATTGCCGTAGTACTTGTAGGCAGTACACCGGCTGCAGTGGTTGCCTCTCTGCTTCTCAAGAACGGCGTGCACGTCCCGAGCTAGGGTCCCTCCGCGCGGGGTAATGGGGAACAAGGGGCGCCCGTCCCCCAAGGATACTAGAGGCCCAAGCTCCACGGGTGGTGCAGCTTCTGAGAAGGCGGACGCTGGCGTGGGAGGGGCAGCAGCAAAGGTAGAGCGGACGCCGCCATCGCAGTTCAAAAGGCGCTCTCAGCACTGCAGTGCTTACAATATTTAAAGAACGGTTTACATAAATCATATTATTAAAAAAATTACCCAGAGCGCTCTATATTTTAAACAGGATTTCTACCCTTGGGTGGAAGTGAGCATTTAAGGTCCACACAGCGCTGGAATTACTCACATACCTGAGCGTCAGCTCAAACATGGCCACCCGCTGTCCGTTATCGCCGCCTGGAAGCCTCCGCAGCAGTTTTCATTTGATTTGAGCTTGATTTGTGTGTATGATTAGTGTTGGGATATTGGTTTGCCGTGTGGAGTCTGGAGCGCACCCACACGGTGCCTGTCCTCCAGCCAGGGCGGGGCAATGCAGTGTCCACCACTGTGACTTCATTATGATGATGTGGATGGGTTTCGAACTGTGTCAGTTTCTTGTCCGTTTTTTGAAGCTGTGATAACCTTTCTCTATTGTTCTTTTCCACAGACCAACTCCGGCATGGTGAATAAGAAAGGCGTGGCCAACATGGCGAAAAGCTCGCAGAAAAACTCTGCTGTAGCTTCAAAGGCGGGTGCAGGGAAAAAGGGGGAGCAGGGGAAGAAGCTAACGGCGCAGCAGCGAGGGGGGAATCAGCCTCGGTTGACGCTGAACGCACTGCAGCCTGTGAAGCAGCTCTGTCACTGGGATTATCTGCTTACGGAAATGAAATGGATGGCGACAGACTTCATGCAGGTGCGTGTTCTGGAAAAAAACTGTTTCTTTTGGTAGAGCATTTGGCGATTTTGTTTTCTCTTTATCGCAGCGAGTCCATACACACCATTTTCATCCGTAGCTGGCCCCTTGGAGGAATTTTTTTTTTATGTACCGTGCTAGTTGCTCAGACGTCTTTCCCTCCTTTTTTACGTGCCTTCATACCTTTTCATTTTGACAGGAGCGAAGATGGAAAATGGCTGCGGGGGCACATTTTTCACGAGCTGCGCTGGAATCAGGGAAGGTAAAATTGGGGACAGGTAGTAATGGGGAAGGAGAGGCAGGGAAGCCTCGTGAGAACGGTGTGGTGGACGGCGCCGATCCATCCACCTCCGAAAAGAAGGACTCATCCGACGAGGATGGGAAAGCTGAGGCGGGTGTGAGTGCTGCTGACGGGAAGGAGGGTGGGAAGGGCGAGGGGGAGGCGGGTAAAGCGGGACGGGGTGCCGAGGAGGTAGACCCTGATGGACCAGGCACGCCACCTAAGGCCAGCGAAGCCAGCTCGTGGTGCTTGCACTATCACTGCTCTTCGGACGTTCAAAAGGCCTTTTTAGCGCATGTATCGGAGATGGATGACCAGCGAGCGCTTGCACAGGACCTCCGGTGAGCGGCCAGGGCCATGGCCGGCTTGCCCAGCTGACCCACTCATTCCCCTCCACTCTCAACTTTCCCAAGACCCCCCCACCCCTTCCTCCCGGTTAAGTGCTACCTGATTTTCCTGCGGGGGATGCACAGGTATCACGAGTATGTTTTGGACTACGAAGCAGCCTGTGCCAGCGTGGCTCTTGCGCATGAGGTGGCAAAAACGGAGGCTGCCCGGGTGGCGGCCGAGCAGCTTCGTGAGGCAGAGGTGTGTATGGTCACCCTCCCGGGCGTTATTTTGTTGTCTAGCAACCCAGACCGCCATGACCGCAATGAACATGTATTCCGGGTGTCTCCCTTCAGCGGGCGCGACTAGAAGCTGAGGAGCAAATCAAGCGTAACAAGCGGCTCAAGAAAAAAACGAGCAAGGCGCTGGTGCGGGGATGGCCCTTCATATCTTTTTGTGTTTAAAGATCGTCCACACTTTGTTGCCAGCGTCCGAGGATTGTGTCATTGTTACCCCCTCTCCCCCAATACAGGATGCCATGGATGTCGGCGAGGAGGACAGTCCCTTGCCCGTTAGCCTTGCTGGAACACCGCGTGCAGATAGCATGGACCTGGATACCCCTCAGCAGCGAAAGAAGGACAAGAAGCGGAAAAAGAAGGGCGAAGAGGACGCCGAGATGCTTGACATGGGGGCGGGGATCAAGCGCTCGGCGTCCGCTCTGGATGCGGGGGGCAAGGGTCTGGATCGCAAAGCGCCAAAGAAAGCAAAGGTGTGTGTGTGTGTGTGTGTGTGTGTGTGTGTGTGTGTGTGTGTGTGTGTCTATATTGTGGCCTGGGAGGGGAGATTATGGGTGTGCATCCATATCTTAGCATGCTGTTTCGTTTTTGACGGGCTTACGCCGTGGGCGGTGTCCTCTGTAGGGATCGAAGGCGGCGGCTGCTGAAACAGCGGCTACGGACGCACTCAACAAAAATAGGGGGAAGAAAGCCACCATCATGCCCGGAGACCTCATCGCCTGGACGCCACAGGTTTGTGTTCGAGGCTCTTTCCTATCTGACTATGGGCGAGATTTGAATGTCTAGCTTTTGTGAGGCAGGGGAGGAGAGATTCGCGCTGTAGCGGGGCGAGATGTGAGTATATAATCTCATGAATTGTTATTCGTGCGTGGTGGCAGGAGGACCAGCTGCTGTTCGCCATAGTGCACGAGTTTGGGGCAAACTGGGTGCTGGTGGCAGATGTCCTCTCCAGTGGCTCGGCATTGCAGGGGGTGTACAGACGGCCGGATCAATGCAAGTCCCGATACAAGGTGACATCAGACAGCGACAGCAGTTGTTGTCACTGAAATGCACATGCGCATGGTTTTGCTTCTTTGAAATAAGCTGTCTATGCTAAAATGCTCATCCACGACTGACGCCGCTTTACTGGACCTTTCTGTGTCCTGGTTGTTGTATGGAATCTGCCGGGTCTCAATTGCTGTTTTCGGTGTACCAGTCGTTGAATCAGCAGAATCAGGACGGCACCAGCACGGAGCCCGCATTTGCGTCGCTCAAGCTCACGAAAGGTGCTGCCCGCGAGGTGCTCACTAATGCGATGCCGGTGCCGGAGCTCGTGCTCAACCGACAAATCACCAACCTGGCGCGGGTCAGTCTGCGTCTGGTGAGTTCGCTGGAGGAGGAGCGGAAACGGAAATTCGAGGCCAATGGGCAGAGGCATATGATCCATGCCAGCCATGGAAGCATCGAGGTGACTTGCACATGCCATACTCGCACCGCCTCGCCCCCTGCCCTTCCTCTTTTCACCTTTCTAAGCTGGGGGCGACTCAACCCCCTGGTTATTGTGCTGCTGGTCAGATGAAGTGTCTACAAGCGAATGGCAACAAGTTGATGACGCCTTTGGAGCTGTCGGAACTCGCTAACCAAATCATCCCTCCCAACTCCAACAGTCTCGTCCTGTCGGCCACAATGCACGCCCCTTCCGCACTCCAGGCAGCTTCCTTGGGTCAGCCACAGCCACTGGTGCCGCCCCTGGGTCCTGCTACATCCAGCCAGCCTCAGCAGCAGTCAGGGCCTATGGCTGTCCCCCCGCCTGCGGGCGGCGTGATGCAAGGCTCGCAGGCAGTACAGGGTCTGCAGGGCGCGGGCGTTCAGGGAATGGCGTCAGCTGCACCCCAACTGCTACCTCAAGCCTCTGCTCCACAGGCAATGCAGGCACAGCCCGGGGGTGCCAATGCGAGTGCCCCTCAGTCTATGATGCCTGGCACTGCGTCAACCACTGCGTCGCTTCAAGCTGCCATCCAGGTCAGAGCTTGCATAGTGCCGAAGCAAAACGGGTTGGCGGTCGTGTGCATGCATTTTGATGTAGACCGATTTCCTACTGCGTATTTTGGATTGCTTGGTAGGCGCGCAATGCGCAGCTACAAGCACAGGTCGCACAGATTGCGCAGCAGCGGGGACTCAGCTCGCAGCAGCAGGCGGCGTTGCTTGTCAGACTGCAGCAGCAAGCCGCTCAGCAGCTCCAACAGCAGCAACTGCACCAGCAGCAGGTACCTTTACTTATTACCTAATGCTCGAACGCGGAATACAATTGCAATGATTTTCGATTGACATGCCAGGGGTTTGAGGGGGTGAGGGAAGCAGCATTTCACTGTTGGCATGCTGCGCGATGCTGGTAGGGAATGCAGGTCTCTCAGGGGATGGCTCGCGGGATGACTAGTCAACATATGCAGATGGGCTCCCAACCACCGTCTGCCGCCCCCGGCATGACAACACAGGGGCTGCAGGCTCAACAGCAGAGCGCGATGCTAATGCAGCGGGTGTCGAGTGCGCAGCACGTAGTGCCAGGTCAGCAGCAGCAGCCGTTGATGGCGCCGCCGCCCGCGTCAGGGGCAGGCGTTCAGCAAATGGGAGGGATGAGTCTACCGATGCAGCAGCCAGGCATGATGCAGCCGCCACAGATGATGGCGGGCCAACTACAGCAACACCAGCAGCAGATGGGTATGGGCGCGCCAGTGTCCCTTCGGCAGGCAACCAGCGGTCAAATGCAGGGCATGCAACAGCCAGGTGTCATATCAGGAACACAGCAGCCCAACCCAGGCAGCCAGCAGCCACATGCAGGTGCATAGTAGGGACTCCAATTTGATTCCGCGCGGGCTGCACCACTGTACAGTCGTTATAGCAGGCTGCATTTAATATGACCAAGCTGTTGTCAGATCCTCATCCTCAACGTTTGTAACGAAACATTCTATTTTGCGTCAGAGACAACGTACGCGGTTAGTGTTACAACCATTTTACTTTGCACGTGTCTTAAGCTACCAAAGCTGCTGGCAAAGTGACGCATGACCCCCCTCCCCCTCGGAATACAGTGCGCCGACTGCCCCTTTCTAGTTGTACACCATGTACTTGGGAGTTGCACTGAACTTCTGGTAGCCCTTGATGACCTTATTCACCGCCTCCAGGAAATCTTTCTCAGTCACCGTCTTCCGCCGCGCCCTGATGGCATACATGCCGGCCTCTGTGCACACCGAACGAATGTCTGCGCCGGTAGAGTTGGGGCAGAGGCGTGCCAGCAGCTCAAACCTGATGTCCCGCTCACAGTTCATCGTGCGCGTGTGGATCTGGAAGATCTGTGTCCTGCTCTCAAGGTCAGGCAGCCCAAACTCGACCTGCCGTACAAAAGGACGTCCGTCAGATGGGCAAGCACATAATATAGGCTGAGCCCACTGCATGCAACGTCAGCAGCTGGCGCAGCGGTAAGCCAAAACTCCCTCGGCCTCACCTTCCTATCCAAGCGTCCAGGACGGAGGAGTGCTGGGTCAAGAGTGTCAGGGCGGTTGGTGGCCATCAGTACCTGCAGAACAAAAAAACCGTAGCTCAGGAACTACAAGCCATGAACACGCCATATCCAAATGAGGCAGTGAAGGTAGGCATGCTGACCTTGATGTTACCACGCGAGTCAAAGCCATCCAGCTGGTTGACAATCTCAAGCATGGTACGTTGGACCTCGTTGTCGCCACCAGCACCGTCATCAAAGCGCGCCCCGCCAATGGCATCAATCTGCCATCAAGCAACCACACCAGAAACGTAGTATTCTTGAGGCACAATCGTTCCCCATCAGGCCACACTGGGGTGCGCACTGCAGGCTGTGAACACTCGACAGATACCGCTACTCAATGGAGTGCCTACCTCGTCGAAGAAAATCAAGCACGCCTTCTTTGAGCGTGCCATTTGGAATAGCTCGCGCACCATGCGGGCACCCTCGCCCACATACTTCTGCACCAGCTCACTGCCAATTACTCGGATGAAACAGGCGTCGGTGCGGTTGGCCACTGCGCGCGCCAGGAGGGTCTTTCCTGTTCCTGGAGGCCCATAGCACAGCACCCCCTTCGGCGGGTCGATGCCCAGCTGCACAAACTTCTCGGGGTGGAGCATGGGCAGCTCCACCACCTCGCGCATGCGCTCCATCTGATCCTTACAGCCGCCGATATCAGAGTACGTGACGTCTGGTTTCTCCTCCACTGTCATCATAGTGACTGAGGGGTCGATTTTCGGGGGCAGAGGGATTTGGATCTGGTACTTGGTGCGGTCCACCCTGACAGCCACGAACCCACCCTCACATCAGTCACAAAGTACACAGCAGTGTGCCAAAGGCTGCCAAATGTTACCGCCGTGAGGTGCTTCACCCATGCCTGCACTCACCCGACACGCATTCCCTCCTCCACATCCGTAGGAGCTACCCTGTCACCCAGCCCAACCACAAACTGCAACCGAAAAGTAAACCCGAAGCATACTCGTTAGTCTCCACTTCACATACATGCACGGTGAGATGTACTAAAAAGGAATACTCAAAGCCTGACACCCTCAAGCTCCCCCAACTCAACCAAACACACACACATGCAACCAACCTTGGCAATTTGCTTCACATTGATGACATACTTGGCATCATCCGTATTGGGGTTGATGATCTTTGTACAGCGAGCCACCTGGAGGAGGGAAATTTACAAAATAAGGGCATACTTCAATGCCATAGTCTGGAAATCTCCCAGGATGATAAGTAGAGCCAAATGAGGTTGTGCTGAAAGGGGTCCAAGACACGGTAAATAAATTTACCTGCAGTGGCTGCTCCTCTTGGGTGGCCTGCTTGTCAGCCACCAAGTCCCACCTGCTCGGAGGCGCAAGTCCGGTGTCTGACTCCTTGATCCCGCACAGCTCATTCACCTTCTTCAGCATGTCCTTCAGATCCTTCTCCACCCCCTTTATCTGTTCCACCACACCAGCAGCAACCCCACCTCAGCCAACGCCTCGCTCACTTGACCCAAGTAACACCCCAGTCTTAAGCGTTCCTGTGCCTCGACACACCGTCCAATACCTCCATGCATCGTAGCTATCAAATTTCGTGTCCACTTCATATTTTCAGTGATTACTGCCCAGCCGCTCCCCCTCCTGGGAAAGCGCAGACGCCCAAGCCTGTGTATATCGTTACTCCACTGACCTAATATGCTGCCGAAAAAACTTGACAGTGTAGGAAATACCAAATCATTCTTAAATGCACGGACGAGGGGGGCGGTGGCAGAGGAGGAGCAGTGAGCGCCCTCAGATCTGAGCCGTGGCAGTATCTCGGCCAGATTGACGGGGCAGCGCGGCAGGAGGGAAAGCACGACGGAAGGGATTGGAAGCGAAAATACAGCTAAAAGGGCTGGAAATCAGTACGTGCGGGTGACTACGTTGCTGCTGCTGGCGCAGCGTGTTGGTTGGGCGGCGGGAGAGAAGGGAGAGAGCAAGAGGGCTCACCCGGTTGGCGTAGGGGCCGATGCCGTACGTCTTGAGCAGCGCGATGTCGTCCGCGTCCAGGACGCGCACAGGGGCTTCCTTCTCTTCCGTTGGATCCGCCATATCTTTGGTTGTTCAGAGCTCGGGAGACGGTGCGTGATACAATCCAAGATCTACGAGCGCATGCTCTGAGAGTTTCGAGGTGCGCGCGTCTGTGTCGGGCTTTGAGGTCGATGGGCAACAGCAGCACGACCGACGAGTAGCCACAGCGGAGCACACTTGCCTGTATAAATGGTACGAGTACTACTGCTGTCATATAAAATCCTACTGTCTACAGTACTGACAGTGTATATCTGATGCTGGTGTTTGTAATCAAAATCAGCCATCAGAATATCATCAGGATATTAGAAGGTTAATTACAGGAAGCACTACGTACGCGAGGACAGGGAAAAGGTGGGGGGAACTAGAGGGAAATATAGACAAGTAGAGGGTCGCGGAATCCAAGACACGGCAAATGGAAGCACTACATTGTGCACAGACCTAGCAAATCACGGGGGAAGACGAGGAACTCCCACGCAACGATGGAAACGTGTGTAGCACGTGCATGCAATATTGTGATAAACGCCGCCTCTCGCGCCCCGCGATGAAATGCGGAGACGCTTACGGATTACGGCCCATGGCGTAGGTGAAGAAAGCCGCGGCATGAGAAGGCATCCCAACGGAGGCATAAGCTGCCTCCACACTGTCCGCGTGAGCGACATGGACAACAACGTGAGATACCTTTCGGCTTCAAGAGGGCAACAACTACACAAAGAACAAACCGGAAACAACGCGGCATCGAGAGTAAGTTTTGCGCCTCTGATGCCATTGTAGTGTGACGAGTAATTGAAATTGAAATTGAAATTGTTTACAACATGTACCGTATGCGCCGGTTTACACCAATTACCGTATGCGCCGGTTGTTGTCTCTGGGCCCTCCCAACAATGCCATACATGAAATTTACAAGTCAGGGCTAGACCGTTAACCACCGTAATCCAACCTCTCCAAAGGGCGTTCAGGGGCTTTACTCCCCCCCGGGGAGTGTACGAGATGAGGTAAAGGCGGCGTGCAATTAGGGGTGTGTGAAGGTGCATTGTGTGTAGGCTCGGCGAGAGGTTATCCGGAATTTGATGCGGTAGACAAGTAGGAGATGATGTAGCCAGTGATCAGTGTGCGTATGGAGTTGTGTAAGGATGCGATATGTGTGAAGTCGCGCCTTGGAGATGAGTTTGTCTGGAGGGTCGGTGCGGAGGGTGAGGAGAGAGGTGAGGCTTGTGATGGTGGATGAGTGCGGCGTGCCCGTGCGGCTCATGACGATGGGGAGGATGTCTACTTCGGTACCTTGCCAGTGACCACGAATGGCATTTGCGAGGGGTGTGTATTTGGCGCGAATCAAGTGGGCTGTTTGGGAGAGGTTGTGGTCCGTGCAATACTTCAATTCCCCTATCTAAATCTTTTTAATGGACGAGTAGCGGCGGCGACCGTTTGTGTGACCGACGAACCGAGGATCGAGGAGGCGTATGAAGTCGAGTTTGAGCGCATGCGGGCGTAGCGCGGGGGGGAGAATCTCGGGGGGGAGGATGGCGGGGCATGAGGTTTGAGACTCGGGCGAGAGACCTTCGTCAGCAGCAACAAGGCGGGTGGGCATGTGAGTGGGGTGAGGGGGAAAACAGTCAAGAGGGGTGTGGGTGGATGTGGGGGAGGTGAATAATTTGATGGGTATGTTACCGAAGTCCGCAGTGATGGTTTCCCAACGACCGCCCAACGACCGCCGTTGTGGCATTCCAAGAGGGAGAGTAGGAGTGGCAGCGCGCTATTGTGGCGGTCCTGTCTTAGGCCACACATGGTGGGGCAGTTACCGGCCATGTTGCCGTTGCTAGTGAATTGACCACACATGGGGCAGCGACGGGTGGGGTTGTGTGTGAGGAGGCGGGTGTTGTGGACTCCCCACATGAATTCTTGCTTGTGGGTGAATTGGATGTTGGTGAAGGTGGTGTGTTTTTTGTGGAAAGTGAAGTCGGCGCCGTCCTCCGCGGCGCGGGCGAGGAGGGCACCATGACTGGATGTTTGTGAGAGAGGTGTGTGAATGTGTTTGGTGCTGTGGGTGTGGGCGTCAGTTTTGAGGTTTGTGTACATATAGGGTATAGGGTCCCTTAGGGTTTGCGAGATGAGGGTGTATGGCCAGGTCCAGTGGCCTATCGGCACGCCTCAGCCTGTGGTTTATGTTGTGTCGGGTGGGTGACCGTCCGCAACGTGGTTAGCGAGTGCGTCTGCGAGGTCGTTTCCTAGTGAGTGGTTGTGTGTTTAATTTTTGCCGAGGTGTATGCGTATGCCTGCGTTGCAGCGAGTTTTTAGGGTGTGTGTGATGGAGAGGAGCGTGTCGCGGTGGATGTTGTGTTTGTAAGCGGATGGGCAGTTTAATTAGCCTTGTATGAGGCGGAGGGAGCACGCACTGTCTGTAAGGAGGTGGGTATGGCCTAGTTGGAGGCATATGTCTATGCCTGCTAATTCAGCGCGGTTGAAGGTGTGTGAGGGAGGGGTAGAGGTCACCAGAATTCTGATGCGGGTCAGCGGGTGTCCGAGGCGGGGTGGGTGGCGGCTACTCCGAGGGGGGAGGAGCAGCCTTTCTTGGACCCGTCTGTGTATACAAAGCCTTGCCAATTCCAAGCTAGATTTCCTCGGGTGGGGGAGTATGTTAGTTTCGTACGTTCCGAGAGGGGATAAGTGAGGGGGTGAGTGGGGTTGGGGGGAAGGTAGTAGATGCATGCGGAGTGGGGTGAGTAAGTGTCTAAGAGGAGTGGGGATGGGATGGTGATGGTGGGGTTGGGGAGGTGTGTGTCGTAGATTGATTCGAGGGTGTTGTGGAGGGCGGTCATGGCTGCGTGTGGGGGCAAGGCGTAGAGTGCGAGGGGGTTGGCAACGAGGTAGATGTCGACCATCCAGCGTGTGCCGAATGGGGTGGGGGTGGGGATACATGTGTATTGGTCGGGGGGTTGGAAGGTGTTTGCGTCGTTGGGAAGGGTGTATAGGTGGTGGGTGTATGGGGAGTTGATGTATTTGGAATGTCGGTACGGTGTGCGTTCCCAGCGGGGGAGTATGAGGATGGTGGCGCTGGGTGTGTGCGAGGCTGTGGAGTGGGCGCTTGTGACTGCGTGTTCCATGGCGCGGCGCATGCATTCGTGGTCTTATTCTGGGTTGGCGATGTTGGTTCCGTGCCATTAATTGTGGGGCGTTGCTGCCGCTGGATGAGAAGACAATGTCTTCGGGGTATAGTAAGCGATAGGTGTGAGAGTGTAGTGATTTGCTGAGGGGGTCGGAGTAGAGTTATGTCTGGATGTGGAATGTGTCGCGCAGTGCTGTGAGGTGGTCCTCTCTAGTGGCCCATCTGTTGCGTGTGGTGGTGGCGGGTGTGGGTGAGTGGATTTCTGAACGGGAGCCGAGGCGAGTGATGAGGTGGTAGACCTCCTCTTCGAACGAGTGTTGTGTGAGGTCGGGGCGAAAGAGCTGAAATAGGTGGCGGACGCGTGGTCCGTTG
The DNA here is from genome assembly GCA_026401115.1 of Tetraselmis chui. NCBI lineage: Eukaryota > Viridiplantae > Chlorophyta > Chlorodendrophyceae > Chlorodendrales > Chlorodendraceae > Tetraselmis > Tetraselmis chui. The sequence continues at coordinate 83,622 of JAPMLY010001543.1, read as the reverse complement.
AGAGTTGTGACCGCGCGGCCGTCGGGGGTGCAAAGGATGGTGGTGTCATGTAGCGTGGGGTGGGCGTGTATGGTGAATTTGCCGGTGGGGAGCATGTCGAGGTCGAGGTGGATAGGGTCGTGGTTGAATGTGATGAGGGGGTTCGTCCATGGGGGGGGTCCTGGTTCGGGTAGGATGGGTGTTGGGGAGTGGACGAATCTTGAGTTTAATGCGGTGAGTGCGGTGGGGCCGGAGGGCGTCTCACTGATGATGTCGTGGAGTTGTAGGCAAGGGGCCCACTGGACCTCGCGGAGGCGGGTGAGGTCGTGTTGTTGGCCGCGGTCGCACCAGTCGCATTGCCACGTGACGGGTCCCTGAGCGGGGCGGCAGTGGGAGTTGACGGCAAAGTGCGGGCATGTGCAGCAGGTGGAGGTGGGGTTTCTGTATTGGGGTTCATGGCAGATGGAGCAGGCGGTGGGGGAGGTGGTGGGGAGGCACACCGAAGTGGGGGTGGAGGAGATGAGGTGGAAGTTGAGTTGGAGTTGGATGTCCCACTCCGTGAGGTGTTCCGGGGCCAATTCTACCATGTATTGGGTTTGGCCATACTTTGTGTCTTTGTGTTTTGAAAGGATGCGTGTGACGTCGCAGGGAGGGTAGTGGTGGTCTGAAGGTGTGAGATATTCAGCCTCGATGTGTGTAGTGGGTGTCGTGGAGGGGGGGGTTGGTGCGAGGGGTATGGATGCCGGATGACAAGGTGGTTGGGGGGCGGGGAAGGTGGGAGGAAAGGAGGGGAGCCATGAGGGGTGGATGGTGGTGGGGGGAGATGCGTGTTTGGGGATGGGGTGGGTGGTGTGATGAGTACTATCATGTAACACTGTATTTCATGACATTATACAAGTACTCGTTACTAATATATCCGTACTTTCCCGATGGAAGGACGTACATGCGGTTACATCGCCACGACAACAACTCCAAGAAATTGCACAACAACGTACTACCAATACTTCCCGGTACATACGATACATGGAATTAATCTAACTTGCTACACGACGCTCTCGTATGATTTTCCGAAGCAGCCATGTTGCGTCGTTAGTCCGCTAAGACCGTTACGAGAGCCCTAACACAAGGCACGAGGAGCGAGCGAGACCAAACGGGAGCTAGCTAGGCCATACCTATCTAAGCCTAGTGCAATGGAGGGAGGTGACAGACACTTGACCAATTTCTCATTGTGTCTATATTCAATGATTGTTAACGTTAAACAGAATGCATACTCAATATCTCCATTTGCACTCCCATTTGCAGCGACACAACAAAAACAACATTGATTTATGTCGGCAGTTTGCTAGAGAGGCAAACTGTCACAATGGTTTGTGAGCTCTTGATCTCGACACGCTTTCGATGTCGCTACGTCCGTTTGTCGCCGCTCGCTTGTTTTGCCATGGGATCAGTTGGTCAACGAGGCGACAGAGGCCGAACATCTCAAAAATTTGGCCGTATGGACTTAAGTGCCACCACATGAGTTATCAACATCAAGGATTTGCAGCGTCAACTACATGAGGGACTTTACTACAAGTGCCACAAGAAGGATCATCGTGTCTACAACTGCCCGGAGCTGAGACCCAAGGGCATGGCGACACCCGGACTGAGCAAATTGTTGGTGGCATGGCTGCTCTTCGGATGAGTTGGAGCAGTGGGCTACAAAGTCTTGCCATATTGCAACATTGTTAGCGATTGAGGCGCGCTTTTCAACCCCGACACCTCTGTCGACTACGGTTGCGACACATTCAAAGCAAGTCACATGATGTCGTCGGCAGAGCAAGAAAAGAGATAGTCGCAGATATGCAACAGCCACACGTTCAATCGATATTGGATGCTTGTTGATTCTGTCTTTTTTTGATCTTATATATGCACTCACGATTTAATGGCGTCACTATGGAGGGATGTGCTGATGACGAAGTTCTCAACTCGCACGGTGACTTACCTTACTTTTCGCCGAGTGACTCCATCTTGGAAAGAGGCTTGTCTAGAGAGAGAGTTTTTGTCAAACCACAAAAGAAGTTGGCTGATCCAATTGCACAAGACTTGGAGGGTTGACGGCGTACAACTCCGACATCTACGATGAATGTACAACTTTCGCCTAAGTGAGCTAAGTTCAAGACGCTCACTCGACATTGGAAGTTGTACCATGAGTTTCATGCGAGGACACAGATATTCACTCGCTAGTTATTGGACGACTTGACCAAGTAAGATGCCGTGGCGCCTCCTCCGTGGCCGGTACATGCTTGGTTGGTTATATTGATTGCGAATTTTTCGATTCAGCGCCCAGACTCGTGCATTGACTTCACGTGCTCAGCTGTCGTCGGTACATATACCGAAAGACGACCCGATTGAGTCCATCGCTACACTAAGACAATTTCCCCGGAATGCTACCGCCATGTTAAGGGACCTCACCGAAGCTCGCCCGTTAATTATAACCGAGCGAGCCGTGAAAACTGTTTACGGGGGACAATAAATTTCCGGATTATTCGACTACGCTACGACGATTGATTTCGTGTCACAGGACTTCGTACGACAATTTCACTGCCAGCACGCAGTCAAGCAGTCCAAGGTAAAACTGTAGTTCGACTCGCCAACGGACAACATGCGAGGTCTTTTGTATTTTGCGAGATATCTTTCGAGATGGCTCGACACGAATTCCAACGGACTTTTTACGTCTTACGTGATTTACGCGCTGGTGATTTGGTGCTCGGTTTACCATGGCTGGATCACGAGCAAACTTCGCTTCGGTTAGGTACGACACTTGATGTTTTTACCTTGATGGACAGTACAACAGTCGAGGCTCGTGCAAAGGAACGCCGTCTTAAGTGACTCCTAATGTCATCGAACAATTTTTCGAAGCTCATGCGCAAGGCGCGCCGAGGAAGAGGACGTAATGCTAGCTTCTTTGTGATTAACGCTACGCCACCGGTTGAGTAGCCCAATGAGTATTACATGTGAGAGGAGTTTATTGCTTAACAACGCAACACTTTCCGGGTGTTACTTTTAGGCGACTTTCCGGAATTAATGCAATATGTGGACTCGCCGCATTTAAGCCGACAAAAAAGAAAATGAAGTGATTTACAACAAACATAGCTCTTCATTGTACTGCTGCCGTCTACGCGCCTTCTTGCATCATCCATATAGGAAACTCAGGATGCAAACTTTAGGCCAGGATCTTTATTTCAAGTTACTCTAAGGGACTAATACAATAGAATCTCTAGGGGGGTATGAAATCAACCTCTCGTGTGCGCCGTTCGTCGGAATACACATCATTGCATACTGCATTAGCGAAAAAGGTCTCCGTTTGAAATCCACTGAATCACCCTTGCATGCGGAAAAAAGAAACCTACAATAAGTGCCATCGCTAACTCCCAACGTCGTGCTAAGAGATATGCATGTTAATCCCCTCCTCGTCACTTGCCCACTCCGGTCGCGGGTTTATCGAAAGAACCGTTAATTAAGGTAGTCATGGACGTCCCACCGTTGGCATTTTCATCGGGGCTCATAATGTCGAGGCGCGGGTAGACTATTCGAGGCGGCCCCGTGTTGAGTGTGCAACGACATGGAGCCATGTGGGTGTGGATCGACGGGGAAATATCGTCCGGTGATATTTTCGCAGCGGCGGATGGTGAAGGGGAGAGGCGAAGGTTAGAGGGAGTGCATAGAGTCAGGGTCAAATCGTTGCATTTCCCGCCGGAGGAGGGGAGAAGGAAGGTTTTTCGGCCATCTAGGCTACATACTCGCAAACGAGGCGTTGACGGGAGATGGGAGAGCATGATCGGAGCGCAAGCCGGACAGAGACGACATGTGGGTATGATTCGTAGGCATATGATTCGCATGTGAGTCTTGGGGGCGGTGTATGATAGAACGAACATGTTGCCATGGTGCTTCGCTGGGGTGAGGTAGGTGATTGTCGGGAGCGGGGGAGGAGGAAAGTTGGGTGTTCTCCTCCATGATGACATGCTAATCGGCCGGGTACTCTTCTTCCGGGAGTAGCTGAGTAGATCTCTCCGTATAGTCGTCGGTGTTAGCGGGGTCGGGATGGAGGGCAGTGATGTCATCTGGCTTCATTTCGTGAGCGTGCGCAAAAAGTTCTAGAGTCGGAGAAGCTTGTTGAAGGCGCGGGCGAGGTAGGAGGATCGGCCGACCGGAGTAAGGAGTTTGGCTGAGTCTCCAATGAGGCTCGAGCCGTGAGCGTGCAAGGTAACCAAAACGAAGATCATTTTATATCGCTAAATTATGTGGTGGTGGCGGCCAGAGCGGGTCTCCTTCTTAGAAGGGAGTCCGATGGTGACCCAGGTAGCTTCGGTGACTTGTTCGGTCGCGAGATCGGCGCGGTTGACGGTTGTAGAGGTGTGTGGGATATGCGGGGCTGATAGTACTTCGCCTTCCTCTAGCGTATGTTTGGGAACGCAATAGATTCGGAGGAATCGGGGGTTGAGCGGGTCGGGCATGAGGGGGATAGTAATATTTTTGAGGGTGTTGGCGTATAGGAGAGGAAGGGGGAGATAAGGCTTAGGACTACCTTGCGCGAGTCGGAAAAGGTGGCCTCCGCGGATCCCATGGCGATATCGCCGATCCCGTATGACCCGTCGGTAGGGAGTATAGTAGCCTCCGTAGGATGTGTAGAAACGTCGACGCCGGCTGCCGTGAGAAAGGACATGAGGTTGTGGGGACTAGCTTGGCCACGGGCAGTAGCGAGGTGGTAGCTCAGTAAGTAAGTGACGGCGACAGCCATCTTTTCAGCCGTAGGTAAGATGAAGTCGGTGAAGCCAAACGTTTCCAACATTTAGCAGACTAGTATGTAGACCCCATCGATGGAACGAGTGGTCGACAACGGGTATGTATTCGGTATAATTACTACTATGTAGGGGAGTAAGCACCCCCAATGCGAAGTAGGCGGACCTTTATCGCATAGGAAAGGCTAAATCAAGTCCTCCAGCACGTCGATCATGCTGTGTGAGTATTGAGCGGAGGCAAGTTCAATGTGAGCGGCTGCGCTGGATCTTGAGGGCTTGTAGACATCTCGGAGTTCAAAGTCATGTAAGATGGTGCGTCGGGGGGGGAACGGAGGGGGCAGACCACAAGGCTTGGGTAGAATGGTTCGTCCGTGGCCTCGCATTCATTCCGGCGGGCCTCATGCCAAGCTAAGGATCAACTTGACTTCGGGAAGTTGGGCCAAGCCGTCGTCCCATAGGTGGGTGAGAGCGGAGAGAAGTAGATTCTTAGGTGGTAGTCGTTGAGACCTTGGAACTGGGCATGCATGTAAGCCAGGTGTAGCGTCCTTCGTCGTTTTGGTGTGGCGCTACATGTATAGAGGTCACACATTGGCTACCTTCGTGATCTATGAGGACGCGGGTGTGGTCGTAAGAGTGTTTTTGTCGGTGTAGTACTATTTTAGCTACCACACGCCGACCTATGCGGATAAGCAACGTGCAAGTGGTGAGCAGGGGGGGTTTCGGCGTCCTTCTGGGGTCTTGGGAACGAAGGGGTTAGGCTCGGAGCAAATCCGAACGTTGTCGGGGATGGACTTAACCCCCCCCAGCGTTTGCTTGCTTCTTCGATAATCTTCTTGGTGTTGGTAGGGTAGACCGCAAGTGTAAGGGCGATCAAGGAATTTGTTCGCTGGTCTGCTCATGTTCCATTCCGTCGGTTCTTGGGTGATGTGCGCTGGGATTTTATGCAACACCTTTCTATTGTTCTTCATGGCGTCCGGGGTTCCTATCTTCGTGACGCTTTCTAGGAGGGCAGTGGTGATGTTGTAGCATGCCTTCATGTCCCCCGGGGTTGAACTTGTGTGGGGTTTCCATTATCTTTCTCTTGGTGGCTTCCACGGCTTTTCCTTTTAAGGAATACTATTAAGATGGCTAGTACCACAACGTCCGCGCATGGAACATTATACGATGGAATTCTGCGCGCATGCCGAGTATCAGAAAAATAACGTTGCGCCGAGGGTGAAGTAACATGATATCAACCTGACATAACCTGATATTAACCTGATATGAACATTTGATATTCCGTCGTTCTATACTTTGCACTATCAACAGCGATTTCAAGAGAATTTTTCACTGGGTCTGGTCTTGTAGGCGAAATGTTTGAGGTGGGTCACAAAATCATGCCAATGAACACATCTATCAATACCATTTTCTGTAATGGATCATCAGTGACAAGTTATAGAAGCAACGGATCACTTGTGATCTATAGCACAAATAGACAAGCGAGGTAGGGGTGATATGCATGGTGAACGGTGGCTTGAGAGTGGCGAGTGATATTTCTATTGCTGCCCCTCCATTTTTTAACTTGGGAATCTAAGTCAAACAGGTGCGAGCCAAAGCTCTCCACTGCTTGATATTTCGAAACGACAATGACTCAAATGCCTACATCGCTAAACTCGACAAGATTGCGAAAATGTTCGCTTTTGACTATCAACCCCTCGTAGTCTAACAAAGTCCACGTGAGGCAAGCCCGCCATTTCCCACCACCGCCCCTCGCTCCCTCCCCCTCTCCCAAACCCTCCCGCACACCATTCTCCATCACCTCCACATCTCCCAACTGTCCACAGAACACGTAGGGGCGCTTCTTCCCGGACCGACAGTACAACAACACCGGCACACCTCCTCCTTCCCCCCCATGCGCTACTCCCCCGCAGCCAATCAACCTCTCAATCAACGGGGGGCTACCCGATTCATGACTTGGCGAAGGGAACCTGCGCATCCACAGCCCACATAATAGCACATCCATCAATCTCCATATCTACTCCGCTTGATGCATGCATGCAAGCAGTGTGCGTACAGCCAATGTGTAATTCCGCCACATTTTGGGGGAGGCTCATGTCGCCACGCACCATGTGATGCGTGACCCCCCGTCCAGAAAGACATTACCGCGTCTCGACTTGCTACCCCCCATGTTGACCACCAACATCAGCGCATTCCGCCACACCACAACGCCTACGCAAACGAACGGTGGCACGGTGCCACAACATCTTCGCTCAATCACGTGCATCCGTTGGGACATATACCACGGTGAAAGGGGATGGGTGGTTCAGTAGGCTGAACCGCACCGTCCCTGAAAGCAACCTGGACTCCTTGAGGCACAGGCCTTATGGCGAGCGGGCCCATGGGGACAGCTCGAGTGGGATCGCCCATGTCATACCCTGCGGCGTGGAACCACATGGCCTGCAATATTTATGGCAACACGCCAATGATGGCCGTCAGTCGAACCGTTTACTGCCCATTCGACCATTTGACTTTGCCGGTGTTCCTGACCCAGCAGCTACTACCCATCAAGATGAACAGTAATGCACGCCCAGGTGATGCTCACCTCGCCAAAGTGATCCAGCGTCTCCCCCAATTCATGGTACATCACATCCAGATGGACATCCAGTTCGGCTGTCGTCTGTCCACCGCCTTTAATCCTTTGCCTCCCCCCACCGCCTCCCCGCACATCATCCTCCCCATGTGACACCCTGTGTGACGCACCCAATGCTTTCATTGGCCAAACTAAGCGTTGATGGCGATGATGAACGGAGTAGCACTGCGCTGCCCCCACTTGCTACTGCTATCACCTGCCACCACTCCGCTTTCTGCCTTTCTTTCTGCCCAGCCTCTGCAGCCCTCCCCTTCCCTGACCACGGGGCAGAGCACGTGGGTGAATTTCAGCTCCGAATATGTGTTACTGAGGCATCTGCGTGCAGACTGTAATGGCGCGCTGCTCGATCGCAAGCACGACGAAACAAATATATACCCCCCTGCAACTCGTCCTCCGCCTCGCCGAGTTGAAGGAGGCGTCGACGTGGGAGGATGAGCAAACCCGCGTGTCCTGTTTGGCAATGCTTAAATTCGAACAGGTGGGCTTTTGTATAGCGCTCGCCTTGACCCTGACGCCCCCCAGTGCTGCCTCGGCCTCCTCGCTTTCGAAGCAGTCGTTGTCGGCTCGCCACGCCTGCCACCAACAGACAGTCGCGGTCTCAATAAGTTGGGACAACGGCGAAAACAAGCCGATGACATCGGAAAGTATGGCGTCCGAGCTAGGGTCGCCGCAAACAAAAGGCACGGTAAGCAGTAATATGCACCCTTTGTCTAGGAATACTCCTGCTGCGGAGTGTTGCGTACCATCGTCGGTGCCGTTCGGAGTCGCTTTGTGTCGTGTATAGAGGAAGTCGTCGATCCGGAGGAGATTATAGAGGATCCCCGCGTAGCCGGATGACCAAACGACCGCCAGAACCTCCCTTGATAAGTGCCCGTGGGCAAACTTGCGACACGTCGGGACATTATTTCAATTAAGAAGTGAACCACGTGTGGGAAAGGGTAAGGAAGGGGGGGTGAGGAGCTGTCGTGGTGTTGCCCATCACCGTGTTACCTCTGCTTGCCATGTAACGTGGTGTCATCTCACTCTCCACGTCGTGCCCGGCCGGCCGCGACCTTCCGATTGCGATGACGACATCTGATGCGACCCAGCGACGAAACCCTTAAATACTAATGTAACCCTAAACGACCAACGAACCCTGTACCTATATTATTGCTGCACGGCATGTCACAGAATGCCGCGACAGCATAACACGTTGCGTTCTTATTAGTTCCCACTGCTCAACCGCCGAGTATTGAAACTGAAGCACGAGCACAGACAAGCAGTATTTCGTCGCACGGCAGGTCTTCGTCCCTTACGCGGTCGCGCATGAATCTGGAACTTCGCAAGGTTTATTTTCGTTCCCTCGATATTAACTTGACCCGTTGACGGGCGGAAAACCTCGCAACAACGCAGCACCAGGGATGGCGGACTTCGCGAGCGGTCTCTTGTCCCTCGGCGACCTTCTAGCCGGGCAGGTCGAGGGCGGGCAAAGCAACGCGGAGTCGGCGGTGGGACCGGCTGCCAACCCGGGTGCTATCGGCCCCTCTCACGTGTATCCCGGCGTGAAGGTGCCGGACGCCAAACGTGAGTGCACCCTATTTTTCAGGTTTATTGACATATTTTTATTTTGCCTCGCAATGAGGTGGAGCACAAGCCATGATCCCTGTGGCAGCGTGCGATGGGTCTAGGGCCAAGCGCGCATCAGTATCTTGGGCTGTCACGCCGTGGGTCATCTTGAATTAAGGGAGAGTGCCTGATTCTGATTCTGATTCTGCATCCCCGTGCACATCAGCAACCGAACTGCCCCATTTTGATCGCAAACACACACGCGCTGACGTGCGCACACACACACACCCTCGCACTCACGCCGGCAAGCAGAGAGACACCCATACCTACGCATGCACAAACGCACACACACACGCACACACACACACACACACACACACACACACACACACACACACACACACACACACACACACACACACACGCGCGCGCACACACACAGTCCCATACCCACACACACGCACTCACACTCACACTCACACACGCACGCACACACACGCACACACACAGTCCCACACCCACCCACACAAACACACACACACACTCACACAAACACACGCACGCACACACACGCACACACACACAACCAGTCCCACACCCACACACACACGCCCCCCCCATTACACACACACAGACACAGTCCCACACTAACACACATTCCCACAAAGACACACACAGACACACACACACATACACACACATCCTCACACACTCACGCACTCACGCAGCAACACACACTCACACCCATACACATACCCACACAGATTCACACACACATACACACGCACATCCCCACACACCCACGCACGCCAACAAAGATACCTTCCTCCCCCCCCTCTCCCACCACGCACAGACACAGACGGACATTCCGTTTCTGCACGCACGTAGACACAAAACTCCTCATCGCTACACATAACATAAAAAGCCAGCGGCATTCCGACTGTTTCGAACATTCTTACGGGGGCGGAAGCTTTCCGGCGCGGATAGGCGTTTCGTCAACCGCGGGGTACCACACCATTCATTGCAGCGGCCACTTGGCTTGGGGTTCCGCCTGGGGTGCTGGCTACACTTGCAGTCTCCAGCGATCGCGTTAAGTACGGGGCATTATGCCGGCTTGGTGTGCATTGCAGCCATTAAGGACCCAAAAGAAATCTGGGACCCGGAAGAGGTGGAGGAAGCGGTGGAGGACGACATTGACGACGGACGTAGTTGCCCGACGTGAGTGTCAACGCTATGCATATCTCTTCTATCCGCTCACACGGTGAACAGCCACCCCACACGCACTGAACCAGTGCCGCTTCACTGCTGCTACCCCTTGTGTCCCCTTTCCAAAAGGTACGAGTTCATCTACAAGCAGGCGGTTCAGACACAGGACACATTTCTAGGCATGAGTGACAAGGACCCCTCCTCCACTCAATGTGAAGACCTGCTCCTCCGGGTGGAGCTCCCAGGTAGGCCGCTTGATAAAACCTCCACCGTATGACATGTATGTTTTTTGTGTGTGGGACTGTGTGTGTGCGTGTGTGTGTGTGTGTGTGTGTGTGTGTGTGCGTGCGTGCGTGTGTGTGTGTGTGTGTGTGTGTGTGTGCGCGCGCGGGTGCGTGCGTGTGTGTGTTGTTTGGAAAGGAGGGAGGGGAAGCTGCATGTGATGAGCGATCACGACGAAGTCATGAAAATTCGGAAGTATCAATGTTATCGTCATCTGTCCACGCACAGTCACGTCCTGCTTGCGCAACGCTGCTACCTTGCGCATATGGCTATAGGCACGGCATCAGTGCAGGAGCTGGACCTGGAAGTCAAGCCCACATACATCAAACTCTACTCCTCGAAATAGTGCGCCCCCTTTACGACTTTCCCTGAATCCTCCATTACATGCACCTTGGTGTCTGTCGTCTGAGCATGTTGACACCTCGCCCTGGTTTCTCAGCCTTGCCCGCGTTTGTTATTCTGGGGAGCAATTAAGCCAACTGAATAGCCCCTTTCGCCCTTCCCCATTTACCCTTGCAGCAAGCTGGCGATGTATCTGCCGCATAAGGTGGACGACCAAAAGAGCAGCGCAAAATGGGACGCCAAAAAGGAGGAATTGCGCCTGACGCTAAGGATTGTGAGGGAGGACTTGTAGCTGACATGCGGTGTTCATATTTTTGGTGAAGCAGGCAGGGAACTAGACAGCGCATACGGCAGAGATGGAACGGAGGTATTGTAAGAAGAAAGACAACGCGCGCGCGAGGGTTTTTGCATTCACACACGCGCGCGCACACACACACACACACACGCATACACATACACACGCGCACGCACACACACACACACACACACACACACTCACACACACACACACGCGCGCGCGCACGCACACACACACACACGCGCACACACACACACACACACGCGCGCACAAAACACGCACACACACGCGCACATACAGACCTGCGCCAGCAGACTCATGAACGCTTGTCTACGATGGTGGTGCACGAAAAGCAACTGTGTGGGATATTACAGTTGCTGTCTGTATTGGGCACAGCAGCCCCATCGGATGTGCTTAATGGTTTCGGCATCGGATGCTGCGTCTCTCACTGTGTGGATGTCAGTCACCAGCAAGGGAGGAGTGATGTTACAATAGCACAGGCAACATCACAAAAGGGGATTACACATCCGAAGGGATAACGATCGCAATTTTTGGTGTCACGTAGTTCTGGTTTGGTCACGTGAGAATGTGCTGGTAGCTGTCCGTCCTTCCGGGTGGCGACTAGACTACTGGCACGGACAGCCGGTGACGGAGCTACGCGGGGGGGCGAGGGACTGCTGGGATATGTTAGTGGATGCCGCGCCTCGGCCGCTTGCTGTGGAACCACCAACCCTGCGGCACCTTTCCATCCAGCAGCAACTCCTTCGCCTGCAATTCAAAGCGAAAACAACTCAGGGGTATCCGGAAGGATTGACAGATAGTGTGCATGACACGGAGGGAGCCACTCACTAAGAGATAGTAGCCTTACACCGTACAAGGTACAGAGGAGTGACGCCCTTTTACAAGCACTAACGCCCGTTACGCTACTCGCTAAGGGCAGGGGAGATGCGAGGCCGAAGGAAATGGAAACCGAAGGGGCTTGGATTGATGTGAATTTGGGAGGAAAGTTTCTGCAGTTCTGTGACATCCCCGGGAGATGCACGTTTGTGTACGTGCGCATCTGTGCGTGTTTGTGTGTGTGGGGGGGGGGAGGGGGGGTGTGTGATGTGTGAATTAGTGTGTGTGAGTGTGCTTCCTTGTGAGCTAAGATGAAGAGGAAAGAATGTCTGCGTGTGTGTGACAGAAGTTTGTGTGTGTATATGTGTGCGTGCGTGCGAGAGGGTGGGGTGTCTGTTGATTTTTGGTTGCTGTGAAGGGAGCCAGAGTCGATACGTTGCCATACATGAAATGAAAAGAGGGTGAGTAACGCCTGTGTTGGCTTGGGCACTCATTAAAATGGGTAGACGGATACGGGTATGGGGCACTGAGAGCTGAGGAGACGGTGTTGCTGCTGCACATGTTCGGCTTAGATATTGAGAAGGAGGTGTAGAGAATAGCACGGAGGATGGTGTTGGTGAGAGGCACAGCAGATTGGGTTGCATTTGAATAATGGAAGAGTGATGTGTATGAGGCCTTGGATGGGTATAAGTGAGCTGATGGATGGACGCTGATAGAGAGAAGGGGGGCGTGAGGGCGTAGAACCCGCAAACGACTTGGAGAAGTTTGAGGAGACACGTGACTCGCAACCACTTGCTTTCACTTAGATGTCAGGGAGAAAGAGGATACACACAAGAAGAGTGGTTGCTGGTTGAGTTTGCCCGGATGTGGTGAGAGTGAGGTCCGTAACGATAGGTATGGGGTTGAGAAATTGAGGGAGCGGCTACATTGAGGTGGTTATTTAGGTGGAGCAGATGTGAGAGAGGGATTGAGTCAGATTGGCTGAGCTGAGGGGCGGAAGGAGGTTGCAGATCAGTATTCGTTGGTTGGGGATGAGTCCTGGTCAATGTGGACATGCTTTTGCGTGGGGTAAGCGTAGGGTTGGATTTCATGTGGGAGGCGCCCTTCGCGCACCTGCATTAGCGCAGCCCTGAGATGCTTGCAAGGCTTCCTCTGCCTGTGCAGCCCCTTCGCCACGCCAGCCGACCACCCCGTCAGCCTGCTGGATCCTGCCCTCAACCTGAACACCTCCAGCGTCCCAAAGAATTGGATATACGCCACCTCCGCGCCCACCTGCGTCGTCGCTGCGGCTGTAGCGCACCCTCTCGCTCTCATCTTCCCCGTCGCCTTCTCCTCCCTTGCGATGGCGGCAGCCAACATGGCGGCACCCTCCGCAGAGTACATCCTCTGCACCTACAGTACGCATTGCGGCACACCCATCAGATAATAAATCAAGGAGACACTGGAGCCGAGTGCGCGACGTGGCACATGCAAGACATGCGAGCCAAGCGCGGCGCCTATGCGCAGTTTGCTTCCTATTGCATGCAATACTGTTAAAATACTTGCAACCGATGGTCAGATGTCCTGCCCACGGCCCCATTACCGACCAGCATCATCTTTTGCAGGCATACTGTGCAGGAAGAGCCGTAGCCTCCGGCTAGCGACAGGATTATTGGGAAGGTGGGGATGAGGGCAATTGGGGTAAGGAGCTCACCGGCCAGGGCGCGTGCCCTTTGATAGTGGCCCACATCAGACCGCTGCCCACTGCCTCCTCGGCCGCTGCCTCACCACTCAACACCTCCACTGCCTCTGTCACCTCCTTTGATGGGCGAGTTCCTGTCACTGTCGCCTTCTTCACTTGCTTCCTCGCAACCTTTGCCCGCCCTGCCCCCTTCACATTTGTCCCCGCAACCCGCTCTGTCTCCGTTTCCCCCTCTGTTTCCTCGTCAACCCTTCTGACCACCTCTGTCTCCTTCCCCATGCTCTCTCCCTCCGCCCTCACATCCTCAGCAGCCCTCATCACGGCCTCCTTCCTCTTGGTACCCACCCTCTCGACTCTCGCCTCCTCTCCACCCGTCCTCGCCGTTGCGATGTGCTCCCACATCCTCTCCCTCCCAAGCTCCCCTGCTTCAGTGCTCCTCGCCACCGCTACCGCCCTCTGCGCACTCGGCTCCTCATCAACCTCCACTACCCCTTGCTTCCTCCCAACCCTTACCTTCACTCGCCCAGTCCCTGCATTTTCCTCAGCTCTCATTGCCTTTGCTTCTTTCCGCCGCTCTCTCTCCACTCTCGCTTCATCCTTCGCCCTCTTCACCGCCTCCACCTTCTCCTCTCGCACCTGCCTCCTTTCCACCTTCGCCTCCTCCTTCGCCCTCCTCGCCGCCCTACTCTCTTCTTTCCGCCGCTGTCTCTCCTCCTTCCCCCTCTTCACCACCTCTGCCTTCTCCTCTCTCACCCGCTTCCTCTCCATCTTCGCCTCCTCCTTCCCTCTCTTAACCACCTCTGCCTTTTCCTCCCTCAATTGCGCTCTCGCCACTCTCGCCTCCTCTTTCGCCCTCCTCGCCGCCACCTTCTCTTCTCTCCGCTGCTCCCTCCCCACGTCCATGCTCCACTCCTTGGCGCTGACCTCCCCCCCGCCTACCCCGACCGTCTCATCGACCCTCATAGCCGCCTTCCCTCCACTCAACCCCCACCGCTCCTCCTTCCCAGGCGCGAGCAGAGACGGCGGAAGTAGCACCCGCTTGTGCTCTAAGCTGCCGCCCTGTCTACGTTTCCCACTCCGTGGCGCCCGCGTGGCCCAACTTGGCAGTGCTGGCAACGGAACGACATCTATCAGAGCACTCTGACGCTGCTTCTTTGGACGCCCCCTCTTCCTCGCCTGTTCCTTAACCACCTGCTGCTGTTGCTGCTTCATCACCCCCGCGACCCACTCCGGAAAGAAGTCGGGGATGATGCGCTGAACTAGGCGCCTAGGAGGCGGAGCCCACAGCGACCTCACGCCGGTACCTTCCAGAGACGCAGCTGGCGCCGTCTCACCCGCTTCCAACCTCCCCTCGGCGAACGAGCTGCGTTGCCCGTTTGGTACAGCAGCAATGGCCTGTGAGGAGGAGAGTGGGCTACGGGGGGGCGCGTCCGGTTGAGCTGGAGTTGTATGTGTCGAGGGTGAATGGTCCGACGAGGGGGGCGGCAGCAGTGGGGCAGTCGGTGGTGGGGTGGCTGCAGCGAGAGGGAGTTGCGCGGTAAGGATCATGGCCAGTTGCTGCTCGAGGACACCCCATACATCGTGGGGACTGCTGGGGCTGCTGAGTTGATGGATGAGGCTCGGGGTGAGTGTTAGGGCGTGCGTGTAATGAGACGGGGGTGGAGGCGGCAGCGGAGGGTTGGTGGTTGGGTGGTCGGTTGGGAGGTCTATTGCTGGGGGTTTCATGGGATGGAGTGCACCCGACGGGGGTGTGGCCAGCTTCGCACGGGTCTTGAGGGTGCTGCTAGTGCCCCTTTTGCGCGGTGTCGCTTTGATTGTCTTGCTTAACCCTCGCTGTGGCATCAACCAGTGCGGCAGCGGCAATGGCGCACCTGTGCATGCACCATCGGCCGCAAATCAGCATCCCAGCCTGAAGCGAGCAGCTGTGAGACACGCTGTCTAGTGACAAGCGTAATTCAGCATGCGCATCTCCCTACAAACATACTTTGGATGGGTGTACATGTGTGCTCACAATAGTCCGTGTGCACGAGTGGAGTATAAGGACATGCGTGTATCGGATTGTGAACGAATGTGAGCTGCTTGGCTTAAGGAAACTAATATGTGGAAGCTTTTCATTTGTGTGCATATGCTTCTCTGAGCGCGCGGTTGCATGTTGCCGGACTCTGGGTGGGTATGGGTGGGTGATTGTGCTAGTGTTGTATTGGCGAGCGGGCGTAAGCATGTTCACTCAGATTGTTTTGATGGACAATAAGTGGGTGGGTGGGTGGATGGGTAGGTAGGTAGGTAGTTGAGTGGGTGCGTATGTAGGTGGGTGGGGGGATTGGTGTACTAGTGCTCTATTGACGAGGGCGAAAGCATATGATTCTAGGTAAACGTCTGCTTATGGAAGTGGTACATGAGTGTGTTGATTGCCCACCACTTTCTCACAAGATCTGCACATGTAATTTCCAGCGGGGAGTGACACCTATAGGTAACGCTGGGCTATGGGCAGAGCGCCTGGGGTAAGCGAGATGCGATCATGAGGTGCATGAGGAAGAGGGCGGGTGTGGACCGTTGTCGAAGTCAATGGCGCGGATGCAGAGACGGCTGTTCCCAAACAGATGCGCCACCTCAGCAGTGTCCATCCCGCGGCAGACGGAGGAGACAGAGACGCCGGTGTAGACGGCGATCGGGGTTGCGTCGCCCGACGTAAGGGCGGCCAGCGGGAGTGCCACAGGCGCCATGACGCTCGCTTGGTCGGCAAACACCTCATTAACCTATACCATCAGCTCAGACAAGCAAGGGATGAGCCGGCCGCAATTGAGCTCCTCGTCTCAAACGCAATCTATCGCATACATGTATAATAAAACATACGCCCTTTCGTAACTACACACACACACACACACACACACACACACACACACAAAATACACATACACACACACACACACACACACACACACACACACACACCCACGCACACACGCACGCAAGCAAGCACACACACACACACACACACACACATGCTATCTTCGTCTCTAGTCCTACACAGCGCACCGTCCTGCCATGCATGCCCTTTTCACTCCGACCATCATGATCTATGACGATCTTGATGTCACAGCTACGGGAGCAGAGATCAATAGATGTGAGGGGGAACCGTACCTGAAAGTATGTACCGTTTAGCGGGAAACGACCCAAGAGAGCGCGCCTGCGGGGGAATGAGGGGTGGGGGAGGGGGGAGGAGAGCTAAGAGCGCGCAGCGGATGGGAATAGAAGAAAGGTGACGTTATGGGGGCAAAAGGGACGGCCGTAAGGATTATGTCGCTGGAAATATTTCAGCAGGTGTGCGTACCTGCAGGGTACCAGAAGAGTTGCATGGACCATTTCACGTCGAGCATCGTTTGGTACTTTTGCATCTCCATCGCTCACCAGGTGGACTGCAATCGTGACGGCAACGGTCCCATTGTCTGTGGAGTGACGCCACGCAGGAGCGATTATGTAAGCACGGTAGGGCGACAGTCAGTGTGGGGATAACGGGCAAATGAGCGCACAATGCACACTTTCATTTTGATGCAGACCTGTCATCGATAGTGTATATATTGAATTCAACTCATTACGTGTGGTTTTGGTGTTTAGAATGGAACAGACGCGCGCCACATGCAGCTAAAAACGTCAATAACACATCATTTAGCTATGCCATCCGGAATTTCACTCTGCTGAGAGAGAATCACTGCGAGTGCCGAATGGAAAGTGTTGGCAATAGATGCGTCATTGCTTGTGAGACTTTGGATATGTTTTTTATGCAGGGACGGTGGGAGGCTAAGATGCATCGGCTAGCAAGGAAGGAGGGGTGACAGGATCTTATGGAGCGGAGCTGTGAAACGGCTGCACATAAAAAATGTGGATAAATCGAAGGTGAATTTGTTTGACACCGTAATCGAAACTGGCAGTGCATTCCGCGTATGCGATTATGAAAATGCGGATTCTACTTAACAAAGTTGGCCATGAGATGGTGGGTTAAACGTTTACCGCTGCATGTCCAGTCATGCTCACATGGGACGCGAATATGTATACTGACAGGCGGACTGTGCCATACTAAGGGAAAGAGGAAAGCTGACATACCGGAATATGAGAAGGCTTGGGTGGTTAGTGTGAAGTGACAAGTGGGAAGCCAGCAGAGTTATTTGGTTGAGGGGGTTCATTGACAAGAGCGAACATACCTTGAACCGTGACGCTAAGACTGACAGTGGGCAAGGCTGGTGACGCGCCAGGATCGTCCCCTACCATCGGGTCAACATCTTCTCGCACCAGCGCGAGCACAGACTGGGCCGCCACGTCTTCCCCGCTCAGGTTATCAGTGCAAGCGGGCGGCAGCCACGGTGCAACCACTGCCAACAGCGCCTCGTCCCGGATGGTGAGCGCGTGAAGGCGGAGGCGCAGTCGCGCGCTGTCGCTGCGCGCTTTGCTGCCGTCAAATTGACGGTGCAGTGCCACTTGATGTGATGGCCCTCCTGCAAAGGTGGTCGTCTCTAGAGCCTGCGTCTCACCTGTGCACATACCATACCATTGTATGCGTTACACATACGCTATGTATGGTTTTCAGAATTATTCACTTACCGTCACACAAAAATACACCAACAATAACAGTACAACATATGTAATGGTGGGCACATGTAAATCAACATGCACATGCACATGACAAATGTAAACCCTAAAACGCACACATTAGTATGCGCACACATTCTCACGCACCATTCCATAAGATCCATACCATTGCAAGATAAATATGCGTACACAATATGCAAGATAGAAATTTTCGCACAAGTAGATGAGCAAATAGGTCCAAACACATATATTAACATGAAACAAAGTAACGCAAATCCCCCCCCCCCACACACACACACACTAGGTGACGCACTGTCAGAAAGACACCCTGAGCCTGCCAACGTGATGCAGAGCAACAAAGGTAGGATCGCTTATGGGGTTGAAACGTGAATGACGGTTGCGATCTTTTTTTCTACTTTGCCACGGTTCTAACAAGGCCATCCCTGCCTCGACAGGATCATGTCTAATTTTTTTATTTTTTTTTGCTATACCGTCAATGTCGAAGGTCGTCGGATTGTCGAAGACTAAGGATGGTCACTGCAATCTGAGTTCATATGATACGTGCTTGTGTACATCGAGCTAGTGAACGGTTGTGGGAATGTACAAATATCAAACTGGTTCAAAAGTTGTGACAGGATGTGACGAGGGGAAGGAGGCGGTCACCAGCTGGCAACGGTGGCCCTCTGACTGCCGCTCGCCCCTCCACCAGCAGGTCGCAGCAGAGCTTGTACGCTCGATGCATTGCAGCGAAGGCGTGTGATGCGCGGGGCAGCGCACACCTGTCGGGGTGCAGCGCGCGGCTGAGGCTGTGGTAGCGCGCCCGCAGTTGTGTATGGACATCATCCCCGTCGTCATCCACGACGTCGCGCTCGGCAACAGACCCTTCACGCCGCTGCAGTGAGGTCGATCCATGGCGCCGGGGGGTGGCTGGCGGTCGGGATGGGGGCAGTGCTGACGTTTGGATAGAGGGCTGTGTCGGGACGATTGCCGGTGGCGGGGGCAGTGGCGGACAGAGCGGCGACCTGCTACCTGTGTCTCCAAAGGGGAAGCACAATAAGATCGGCTCACTTGTGGGAAGAGAGGTGGAGGGTCAGGGAGGTGGAACCGTGATCCATTGTACTCACGATGTCAGAGTTGCCTGCATTGAAATTATCGAGAAGGCCAACAATTCGACAGAAATTTGGGCGTGCGGGTGCATCCAGCAGAGGATATAAATTGTACATATGTAGCGCTGATCACGACGACAGTAGAAAGGAGGAAACTCGGGTGCTAAGGGACCTGCGAGAGTAGAGGTGTGTGGGAATATACGGGATAAAGAGTGGAGGGTCGCATCGCCAACTGAAGGGATGTTACCCATATTAGGCTGTCACAGCGGTGATAAGGAGTGGGGAGGTGGTTGACGGCGGGGGGGGGGGGGGGGGGGGGGCGAGATAGGGCAAACGACACGTTGAGGAGGTGAGGTTGGGGGGTGAGATACATCAGATGTCCAAGAGGGAGAGGAAATACTGCTTGGCTGACGGGCATTGGATGGGGGATAAGTGGACAGGGGATGCCTACCTGCGCTGCACTGCCCCTTCCCAGCCGCCACGCCCGTGCCATCATCATCAGGGGCGGACGGGAGAGGTGAGCGCGTAAGAGCGGGAGATGGCTGGTCTCGTGGGGGGCGGTGTAACCGTTTGGGTTGAGGAGTTGCCGGCGCTACTGGCGGCTCTACACCCTCTCCCACGCCCCTCGCCACCGCCGCTCGTTCCTCCACAGAAAAGGATGGTGAGGCAGCGGGTGGGGATGGACCGGAGACTGTGGGTGAGGACGAAAGAAGGGAAGCCTCCACTTCCCTCTCAACCTCCACCTCCCTCTCCTCCAGCTCCGCCACCCCTTCGCCGCCCAACGCAGCTCGCATTATCAACAGTGCTGCCGCCTGCTTGGCTTCCCACCCAGCCTCGTCATCGTAAAGCGGCGAAGAGACCGCGAGCGTGGAGCCCACCAGCCTCGCCACTGCTTCCGCGTCGCCTGCCACCTCGAGCGGGAGGATGCGGAGTGGCGCAGCGGTGACAGTTCGATTGGGGCCGGCCTGGCTGCTCTCTGGGTCAGGAGTCGTGAGAGTGTCCAGCAATGGGGGGGAGCCTGGCTGTTGTGGGGCGGAGGAGGGCGTCTTCAGGCGCGGCCCCTTCGCGAGCGCATACTCACAGAGGTGCTGGAGGGGGCAGGCGGAGCAGTTGGGGTGGCGCTTGGAGCAGAAAACCTGCGCGAGAAAAGAAAGGGGCAAAAGAAGGAGGGAAGGTCTGAGGCTGTGTAGGGTGGGCGGTGGCGAGGGATGGCAGGGAGTGCTGTGCGAGGAGGCAACGGTGTGCTGTGTCGGCCCTAGCAAGGAATTATCGGCGCCTGGCGGTGCAGAATGATCGAGATTTGGGCGTATGGCATTGACAGCACTCAGATGACACTGTTGGCAAAAGAAAACAGAGAGCAGAGGCCGTTATTGCGAAAGAGTGTGTACACGACGTTTTTTGTAGAAAACACACGTCACGTCACGTCACGTCACGTCACGTCACGTCACGTCACGTCACGGCCACTACCTTGCCCAATAATGTTAATGAAGCACAGCTGTTCGTTCATACACAGACGTCTATGCTGGAACAGAAGTTTCGCTAGTCTCATGCAACAGCACGGAACCTCCTGCCCCTGCACTAGGCCACCGTCAGCTCCGTCATGGTGATTGCCGGTTACTTGGGAGCTGCGCTAAATTCTTCTGTCGATGCTGTTCGAAGTGAACGACGGCGACAAGCAGTGGTATAGCCGGTTCTTTGTTACTCGTTTGTTCCTTTGCTGGACCGCTTGAGGTGTCTGCATCGTCTCATCTGTAATTAGGTTTAATACATATTGTCTTGCATTACTTCCATCAGCAGGTTTCCACTATTGATCAATACAACAGCTGACGAGACGGTCGCCGATGGTTTCGGAGCACACAGCAAAAACAATTCCTTGCCATGTCAGCATTTAGCACTGGCCCATGAACCGTCGCGTTGCGCAACTGCCAATGTTTGGGCTGCCGTGCTTTACTTTCGCAAAACTTATTACAAGAAAAAAGCAGCGGTGACCACCAAGCAAAAAGAAGAAACGGGGAAAAACTCTGAAGCCCATGTTTTCATTCAAAGATGCCGGTAAATATATATACACGAGTAGCCCGTAGTTGTGCCCATCGTTCTTTATATTTTTGTAATCATGACACACTCTATGTCTTTCACTTTGTATTCTTCTAATCATAAATAAAATAACCCATAATAGGGGCCCACTTGTAGTTGTGATACACACACACACACACACACACACACACACACACACACACACACACACACACACACACACACACTCACACACACACACACGCACGCACACACACACACACACACACACACACACACACTCACACACACACACACACACACACACACACACTCACACACACACACACGCACGCACACACACACACACACACACACACACACACACACACACACACACACACACACACACACACACAGATTTTAGCAATTTAATGTAGTAGGATATATATGTGCAGTATCTAGTCACATCATCATCTGCACACGCTTTTGCGTCTATTTGGATGATGACTCATCGCAGACTAAAAAGCTTCTTTTATCTTCCGTGTTATTCAAAGCAGGCAACTCATTTTCATAATCATATTACACTTTACATTCTCACTATTACCGTATGCGTGTTTTACACCAATGTTAAACTGATTTATGATAAGGTTAATTATTCAGTCGTAGTGACGCGCTCAGAGCCGCAGCATTCATTGCACAGCTGTCCTGCGACCCGCTCTGCTCGGTGATGCCTCTCGCGTGTTTGTGATACTATTTTTCTATCGGCAGCGTGTGAAAGCCACACAACCGAGTGTCAAGCAAAAGAAAGCCACAAACCCAAGCAATCTATGCTAAACTGCTCCCCTCCCCCCAAATCACCAACAACTCTCTATCGCTTTATCAACCATCCCACCCAGCTGCGTATTCGTCCCGGCATGCACAGTCAGTGGGTGAGGGAAGTAGCGGAGAATGTCCAGCCGTGCCTGCTCATAATCGGAGGCTTACCTTCCCCAGCGTGATCATTTGATAGTGGAGCTCGTAAAGCTGCGTGAGGGAGAGGAGCCCCAGAAGCCGGGTGCGCAGGAATGCGTGCACCAGAGGCTCGGGCGCATAGTCGTCCAGCTCCTCGATGGCAGCCTCACTTTCCAGCGGGATCCAACCCAACCGGGCACAGATGCGCCCCACATTGACGTCTACCGGGAAGTCCTGTGTGTGTGAATAGGAAAGGCCAAGCCACCCTTCCCTTGGACCTTGACTCTAATGAATCCGCGCAACTGCAAATGAAATCCGCGAGAGGGGACAATCGCGAAGTAAAGTGTGTGTGTGTGTGTGTGTGTGTGTGTGTGTGTGTGTGTGTGTGTGTGTGTGTGTATGTGTGTGTGTGTGTATGTGTGTATGTGTTTTGAAAGATATGGGGATGAAGGTGGGACTGACCTTGTGTCCAAGGCACAGGAGGGATATGCACGCGCAGCTCTTCTTGCCCAGCCCTCCTAAGGTAGCAATGTAGGCAGTGGCCTCCTCCGAAGGTAGAGCACGCAGGCGCTCCAGGCACAGCAAACCGTCGCATGTGGCCGAGCCACAGTGGCAGTCAGCCAATGCGCGGCGCCATCCAGTGGGCGGAGATGGGGTAATGATGTCATGGCGCCCGTGAATGCTCAACGTCGACAGCATGCCAGCCACCTCATCCACACGCGGCTCCCACAGGTGAGCGTTGTTGTCGAGGGCGATGCGATTCAAAAAGGCTTGGATGTTTGTTGTGAGCTTGTCGTGCATGCCGCGGCAGCGGATGGCCTCCATAACGGTTGATCGATTGTGGTGCGCTGTCTCTCGCACGGCTGCCCAATTCGCGGAATTGCTCCATTTCGGTGCACCTGCCGTATCAGCCAAGCTAACAGGCTATTCAGGGTGGCGCTACAAAACAACTGTGTGTATTTTCCACCGCCAAACTCTCACTGATGGGACAATGTTTCATGGAAAGACGTCATAGGGGATTTACAGGAAGGTTGGTGAAGGGAGGAGGAGAATTTAGTGGCGATGAGTGTCATTGAGTGAAAGGCACAAGACCTGAAAAGCGGTCGACGTGGCGCGGCTGCTCCTTCCGATGAGGTGCCTGGGCAGGGAAGCGCGATGCTAGGCGCATGAAGGCCTGCGAGGAAAGAACATCGCTGACATTTTGAGTGAGGTAGGTTCCAATGATGCTGTCCACCACTGAGCCCCCCCACGATGCATTGAAGCGCCGATCCCCCAACACCGCCCTGCAAGCATAAGAAAATGGGAGTCAGACACACCACTGCATTTTCAGTCAGTACAGCGCAGCGTTGTTGGCTAGCCTACAGAAGCCTTTAGCTTCGCTAACAGGTGGAACACCATCGGCAGTTACACTCTTGGGGGTCTACACTGTCAGCAGGAGTAGATGTTAAGAACTGTTGATGGGCGCCCTTGCCTCATGATGCTGGTGAAACTGGCCAAGCGACGCGCCCACATCATCTCTTCGCTGGCACCATACACAACCATAGCCAGCTTTCCCTCCTGCAGATCCCGTTCGACACCTCACATCAGCCGCTGCTTAAATCAAGCACACCACATGCTTTGGGGGTGGGTATGCGTGTGTTGTGGCAATGAAGGGCGGATGGATACATATTTCGCATACCTTCATCACTCTTGCGCGCTTCCGTTTCCGCTCTCTCTTCTCTGCTAGCATCACCTCCTTGGCACTGAGCAAGGGCCCCTCGGCAAATGCGCCTCCAGCCTCGAGCAACTCCTCTGATGGAAGAGGAGGCAGCATTATAGCGGGTGGAAGGGGCGTAACTGCGGGGGTGTGGCTATGGGGCTGCCCCACATCGACGTGGCTGCTGGGGAACGGGAGGTGTGGGGTGGTGGGAGAAGGAATCAGGGCGGGGACAGAAAATTGCGTAGGTTGGGACCACTGCGGCTTGGTCTTCGGTGGGCGACCCAGCTTGCGTTTTGGCTTTTCAGGTGGTGTTGATGGCTGAAATGGATTTGATGGAAGAGCTTCATCTGATGGTGCAAGAGACAGCGGACTGTCTGCCTTGTTTCTTGGTGCGGCTTTGAGCGGTGGAGGCAACTGAGGTGGCCATTCAACACACTCTATGGACTGCTTCCACTTCCTGCCAGTGCCCCTTCCACAATGCTTCACAAAGTCCTTCATTAAGAGCGGTTCAGAGTGGCAGCAGCTCGGCGCCAAGCACGTCACGCTACAGTTGGTGCCTCCGCCCGGTAGCAGCTGCACTTCGAGCAGCCCTGCACATCAGCAGACACGTGATTCACTCAGCAACATATTGGTAGCAGAAAAATAGCCGTGGGAAGGTGTCGAGCAGGAATGGTCACCAATACAGGTGCATTATAGCGGCCAACTTGTGTGCGTGAGACCGACATGGGTGAACGAGGACGGAATCGGCGTGCTCAAGTGTATCGTCGCTGAATCGAACCGACGTTGTCTACATTACTACACAGGGTCGATACACAAGGAGCTGCATGAGTAGTGGTGCGAATTTTATGAACGCGCGAAGATCAGGTCGACAGGTGAACAGGTTTCGTAGTTGTCGCACCTTTCTTCCCTTCGGCACGCTGGTCGCCGCACGCCACTTCCACCTTGAGGAGGCCCGTGGAGTCCCCTCCCTGCTGCACCCATTCCTGTATGTGATGTAGGTACTGGCCGACAGACCAGCGCAATGAGCGTTTCCGTCTGGGCTTCGCAGCTCTCGGCGGAGTTTCCGGCGATACAGCGTGGACAACGTTGGTGGATATGGCGGGTGATGATGTCGAAACAATTTGAACACCGACCACAGGCGGGACGTCACGCGGTACCGACGCCTCCTGAACTATCGGTTCCTCATGTGTGTGGCCAGTATTTTGGTTGGGCCCTCGATCTGTTTCAATATTTGGAACCATCGCCTAAGATGATCTCGGCGATTGATAGCGGAAGTTCGCGATGAGCGTATCGGAAAAGCGACCCCCGACAAAACCGACGCCCACGAAAAGACAAATATCGGCGAGACTCAAAGACCTCGATACCCTAACAGCCTGCAGCCCACAAAGAAATTTCAATCCAATTTTTGGGTGTTCTCACTCTGAAACGAGCGACAAGGTGGGTCGTGGAGGCCCAAGCCGCGACGTCGGTGCGGCAATGATGATGGCGAAGTCATATAATATTGGGTTTCGTGCTAAACGACAAAATGAGAAATCCTAATAAAACGGTGAATCCAAATAAATGACATCAGCATAACAATGAATTTTGGAATCCACGCCGCATGGTGCTTTCAGAAACTCGGATATCCCAGTATCCAACGAGGAAACTACTTCTCTCTGCCCAACCTATCGTTGTCGCCGGCTCTTGAACGGGCGAACAGCTCTAGTGCACTCGCGACTCTTGTCATAGTTATGTCGGCACCGTAACGCTCTCGACATCTTACAGGAACCGGCGGTCCGACGCG
Organism: Tetraselmis chui; assembly: GCA_026401115.1. Classification (NCBI taxonomy): domain Eukaryota; kingdom Viridiplantae; phylum Chlorophyta; class Chlorodendrophyceae; order Chlorodendrales; family Chlorodendraceae; genus Tetraselmis; species Tetraselmis chui. The sequence goes on along the minus strand of JAPMLY010001543.1, from coordinate 57,906 downwards.
AATGAACCCCCGACGATTGATATTAGCCAAAATATTCTTAACGGAAAAAGCAGCGGAGACCACCAAATAAAATTGATATATCGCTATTAGCAACCACTAGCGATAAATAAATTCCCAAAGTAACGCGACTACAGGTATTTCCCGGTTATACCTGGTTATAGTCATTATTTATTCCGATGAAACGAATCAATATCGTCGGAAGATTGAGCGGTACGGGCGCTGGTACGGGTTTTGGTAGGCTATATAAAATGTGAATATTCTGCCAAATGTTAAAGCTGTTTACAATTTAGCCAAAAGACTACCACTTGCGTGGCATGCGAGGATATTAGCGCATAATTATGGGGTTGTTGGGTGGGTGGGTTCGCGCGAAGCCTAAACTTGCTGAGCGCGAAAGCAGAGAGTGCCATGCTCTTGGCTAGTGCTGGCCTAAAAAGTGAGCGACGTAGCGTGCATGCTATTATTGGCGGGATCACAAGCTAGTGAAGGTATGGAACTCAATGTTGGAGCGGGTAATACCGGTAATACACTACTACTAGCACGGGTGCACATAATATTGGCGACGAGTCCTCGCCCATCGCCGCACTTCCTTCCTAGCGACGTATGTCTGAAGGCTTGGCAGAAATGCTAGCCGATTTGTAGGCCGTTGGGAGTATGTAGGGGGGGCTTATGAAGTTAGGGTAGCTTGTGTATGGAGTGCTTGTCCAACATAGGGCCATCGCATACTTTTCGCCCTTCCCGGCGACACTATCGATAGAAAGTGAAGCACTTGTTTCAATTTCACAAGTAATCAGGCTAGCGCTAGGAACGGTTCTTGGACGAAGCAGTGTCTCGACCACCGATTTAAAGTATGCCGTATTGCCCGTTTCCCTAAATTGCTCTCGAAAAGCTAGTGATTCTTCTCGCTAATCCGACCCCGAGTCCCCGAAACCTTCACCCTACGACCGAAAGACACAATGTCGCCTTCACATCCTTTTATCCGGACGCACACGGCTCAAGCCTGCTAGGGGCCTCAGTCCGGCTCTCCTCACCCACTATTCGAGCTACCTTCCCATCCCATGCTACCGGCAGGCTAAAATATATTCAAAACCCGCCTCGTCATCTACGCGTTGATTATCCGGTTGTCAGCGCCTCAAGCACACACCGACCTCTCCCACCCCGGCCTACCCAACACAGCCCGCTCCGAGTTGTCAAGACCCTAAGGATATTACCGATGACGCCCCGCCGGTTGCTATGGAGGAGGACATTCCTCTAAGGCCATCATCGTACCGACCTCTCAACCCCCTCCCACCAATGAGGCGACCACCGACTGGCAAAGCGTCACGTCACAAGCGTCGGCATGAACCTCCCCCCTAAGCCCACTCTCATGGCAGCACCATAGCTGACCCGAAACTTCTTTCTCTATGGGCCGCGATCTGATCGGCGACCAATGGACTCGTGGAACTCCTCCAACTATAATACGCGGCCATACCGATGTTTAAGGCTCCCTCCCCCGACACTCCAGCGGCAAGATGCCTCGCCCCCCACCCTGGCCCGGCGTCCTTATCTCCTATCCATATTGACCCCAGCAAATTGTATTCCCAACCCCTCCCCGTTTTCTCACTCACCGAAGGTGTCTCACCCGCCAACGCACCAGCGGATCCGCTAGCCCGTCCATCCCCGACTACAACCCACTCGGTAGGGGCTCGCCTCGATTAAGTGCCCGCGTCTTTATAACTGCATTTCGAAGTAAACATCGGTGGGGCATCAGTGACTGCCGTAGTTGTTGTCATGAGTGAGCTGCGGAAGAGAAGGGGGCAAGAAGGCATGTTCCTTAACACGGTGACGATCTGAGATGACGATAACACTCTAGGCCATATCTCTTTTCCGTGGCAATGTGGGATTTTGCGGATTCATACATGGATTTTTCCTTTGAACAATACATAGTGTAGTGTATTACATCTTATGGTAGTGCCATGATATTATTTCACTTCCATGTTGTACAGTTTTATCAATTGAAGCGTCGCCCTTCCTTCTTTACAGCCGGTATAAGAGACCGGGAAAGTACTAGCAAAGTACTGATTTTCTACACATATAATCCCTATGCGAGGTGTCACCTCCGCTCCCGCTGGAGCGATGGCAACCACCCACACTCTACGCTTCCGACCCTCTACTCCTCGTGGCCCCACCCGGCTCCATACGCCTCCTAGTCTTCGCTTGAACTAGATCGAGCTTCCCCGACCTTCATCCGTCAAGCAGCGCCTCGATCCGTCGCGTCCCCGGCCGCTCCGGCGATCCCCCGGTAATCGGCTCAGCCCCCCCTCCCCTACTCGCACTTTCTGGCACCCCCAGCAAGGACCCGGTGGTGTTAAAGCTCAGGAAGCTCACTCGACCTTAGATTGGCCTCACCCTACGCGCGATCTCTACAAGCATCACCCAAAAAACTATCGAGGAGGCCGACAAGCACAAGGCCGTCAAGCTCCCCCCCGCCAACGTTAGGATCTTCTCTAAGCCCATCCCCGTAGCCCCCAAGACCCCGGACGAACGACGCAACTTCCCTCCGCTCACCACCGGCACACTCCTAATTCGCCTTATCCGCCGGGAGGTCGCAAAGGAGCTCCTATACCGGCAAAACCTCTGCCACGACCACACCCGAGTCCACACCGATCACAAAAGCAGACCATGCGAAACCTCTATCCATGGGGGCCCTCACCTAAACGAAGCCGAAAAGGACGGCCACCACATCTTAATTTCGGGCCCGGAAATGCAGGGACTCAACGACTATCAAGCCAAGGAACTCCTTCACTCTGCCCTCGCCTATCTTTGGACGACGGCTACACACAACTCCCCGACGGCAAAAATGCATTGTACGCAGCCACTGACGGGGCATGGAAGGAGTACGAAACCACGGACACCCCTCCCTGCCCAAGCGCAGTCATCAACCCCCCCCCACTGCACCCTACTCCGGGCCCTCGAGCTAAGGGACATGTACAAGCCACAGCGACCTAGCCCAGTGGCCCGCATGGAGCTCGTGTTAATTTAGTACGCACACTGTCTAATCGACGGGCGCCCGCCGGCGGCGCAGCGGCGGCGGCCCCGGAGGGGGGTGCGCTCGCAGGCCCGTCGGCATCCCCTCACCTCCCCGTGGTGGGCGCTGGAAACCCCGTAGCCGTGCCAGGCCTGGCACGGTAGGGGGCTAAGAGGGCCGACAGCTCGATCCGTGGGATCATCAGCTGTAGGGAAAGCCCTGTACATAGGGCTTTTGAAGAAATAATTTCTGTGCACTACCGGCGCCAAGATCCCCCGCTCGGCCCTTCCGATATGTTTTTTCGCGTAAAGATACTCCTAGATACTGCCTTCCTTTGAGGGGTGGGGCCAGTACTACGGCAGCGTTTGATGGCGAGGAGGGTACGGCCGGATCAACGGTGGGAGGCGGGTGTTGGAGCTGGTGGTGTCCGGCCGGGAAGCAGCGCCGGGAAAGGGCGCTCGCTAGCCGTCGACCAGCCCTGTGCCGGTCGAACCTTGCCGAGGGGTGAGGCAAGACATGGCACAGGCCGGTGGCTAGTCGCAGACGGAGGAGCGGCTATATGAGGCGGCGGTGATCCTCAGGATCAGCCGCCGGCGGAAAGCCCTGTTCGGAGGGCTTTTATCGGATACAAAACAATGTCCGTACCCGGCGTCGAGCTAGTTGGGGAGCAGCACCAGGGTAGGGCGCTCACTAGCGCGCCGCTATGTCGTCCAGCGTCATCTCCCGGGGGGAGGAGTCAGCTGGGACGGCAAGAAGGACGGTCGCGACAGGATGAGCGACACGATCTGGCGGCGCCGACCCTTTTGGGTCGGCGCCGCCGGAAAACCCGGCACGGAGGGTTTTGTTTAATTCCGGGCGCCCGCGGCCCGCCGGATCCGGCTACGGTGACCTCCCCCCCCCCCCTCTTCGACACCCACTACCCCGACAGACCTTCATACTCCTAGGGGTCCTTGAGCGTGGGCCCGGGTGAGCGCCGAGGCCCCCGCTCAAGAAAAGGCTGCGGTGGACGCGCGATCAGAGGGGGGAGGGTACGGACGCAAGCCGGAAAACCGACAGGTACCCGGGTACCAGACAGAGAAAAACCGGGGAAATGAGCGGGGAAAATTCAGGCGCGGAGGCAGGAGCGCTAGTTTTTTCTATGTCTGTGTGTCTCGGTACCCCCCACATGTCCTCGAGGTGATGGGGGACCTCGACACGGAGGACCGCCGCGTCGGTGGACGCGGCAAGACCTTGGGGCGGGGTTTACGGGATGGAGCGGCGGGATCGACGAGCGACCGTGCGAGGAGGGGTTTTCTGCCAGCCTTTCCCCTCCTACCTTCGGCAAGACCGAAGTCACGCGGGAGCTAGATTAGGCTGGCCCGTCGTCCCTCCCGAACGCCGACCGGCCTAGGCCGGTCGACACCCCGGTTCGGCGGGAGCGGGCCCTGCATCGTGAAGGTCGAGCAGCAGTTTAGTTTTGCATTTCTCGACAAGTGGATTTATTTTTAGATCTGTTTTCTTGATTACAAAATTATTACGCTGTTACTGTCATTGGAGAGGTTGGGATTAGTGGTTACCGGTCTACCTCACGCTTCTAAGTCCTGTATGGCATAGCAAAAGGGGGGGGCCCAGAGACGACAGCCGGTTCTTACTGGTATTGTTGTAAACAATTTCAATTTCAATTTCAATGTCTAATCGACGCCCTCAAGGACACCCGCTTGGCCCTATTCATGGGGGACAGGTTCGCCTACTACACCGCGGGTGGACTTGCCCCCCTACACAACAGACATACCGAATACACCCCTTCCGTTTTTCACTAGTTTTACCGCTATGGCCTCGAATGCAATGTGGTGGAAAAGTCGGACTTTTCCGAAAACATACTACCCCCGACAAACCAGATGGCCAATGCAGTCATCGTTTCTATCAACTACTACCACCGGGATACTGCTCGAAGCCAAACATGCAAACACACCCTCTACTCTTCCCTAACAACGGCGGGAATAGACGTCTCTAATTATGAGATAGAGGCATGACTTACTACCCACGAACCGGACGGAGTCGGCGCCATCGCTATGGCGAAGCGGACGCTAGTACGCTACCTTCAAGGACACCCGCAAAGTGGTCCTTAGCCCCACTTCTCCACTCCCTCTCCTCTATGCCGCCACCCTCAAGAAGATTATCATCCACTTGACGTCCAACCCTATCAAACCCCGTCTGTTACGTATCTACCGCGTCCCGAACCCGCCGCTAGAGGAGGGAGAAATCCTACCACAAAAGCCTATGTCCCACACCCGTGCATACCTCCAATACACCGATCACATGTCTACCCCCATCACTCATACTACGTGGGCCTCCAACGGCCTTCCCTCCCAGAAAATGACACGCCCTACTCGACACAACCATATCGCGGACCGGCACAAAATGTTTTTGCCTCGGTGACCCTCCACGCGCACGGCTCGAGCCGTCTCGGGGGCTCGGCCAAGCCATTCACACATGCCGACCGCTCGTCATACCTTGCGCATGCCATAGACATGCTCTTGCGTCTAAAGTCCCCTACCCACCCCAGCCCAGCCCGGACCCTACTTACAAATCGACTCAACCCCACGGTCCCGCTCGGGCAGGTGACACGACCGCCTAGTATGATGCTTGCATAGCAGCCAACTCCCAACTACCGCTATGGAGGAGGACCACCCACACGACAAAAGCCCCAGCTGAAGCGATGTGATAGACAATGCGACTTGCTTAACGCCGCCCCCAGGAGTCCCATGCCAAGTCACGTAACAAGAAAGACTACGATCAGCGCGCGATTTCCGTTTGGCTTGCCCTCCGTTCAACTTCCCTCTCTTCATGCGAGCTTATTGCGAAAGAATACGCCGCCCTAGTGGTTGAAGAGCCCCTCTTGCTCCCCCAGCCCGGTAGTTAAATGCGTTGCTCCGACCTTGACACAAGATCCGCCCTTCCCCCACGTCCGGTAGCCTCCACGCCATAGCGTCCCCGTCTCCCTCCCTCTGAATCTGGCGCAACGGATATTTCCCCGGACAAAATTCCACGCCGTCCCACACCAGCTCAACTCCCAACAACGGCCACTCGGCAAGGGGCCGGCTAGGGTAATCACCCACGCCTCGACCCAAGCTCTGGAAGGAAATGCCAACGGTGGGACGTCTTCGACTGCATTTACCGCTCTTTCCAAGAGGTGTGCCAATAGTGGGTGTGGGAAGAGAGGGGGACTAGCATGCCGGTCCCTTAGCAAGGCGATCGGAGTTGGCGATAGCACGAACTTTATGTTGTTTCTTTTCCGCGGTGGAGGGGGACTATGTAGAAAATGGGACTTTACCGCTGAGTAGTATGTAATGCAGTGCCTTCTAGCCCCCGGCGAGCCGGAGATACCGAGATTGCGATATGTAGCGATCAATGCAGCCATGCGTCTTCAGCCATGTCGTGAAGTGCCACACCACTAAGTGCATGTATGGAGTCACACCCGCAGTTGCAGCAACATCTCGAAATGCTAAAAATATCCCTTCGCGGCTGCGCGTAGTGCTTGTGCTACTGTTTATATATTCACTACATGACCCCGGGTCTGCACTCCATGCGGCACTCATGCATTCATACGCTTCCCATGCCTTGTAGGCTCTTGAAACACAAGGGTCGGATGGTGACAGCACGGCGTCCAGCACAACACCACGGCCCTCCACCACCTTGCGGACCTCTCGCCCGTTTAGGGCTGGAAGGTCCGCCTTGGTGGAGTTCTTGCCTTTGCTTGGTTGCACCTTGATCTCCCGTCCCGGCAGTCCGATGACTTTGGATGCCCTCATACCCGGTCGAGTTGTTGCCGCGTTGTTACACCTCTTGTACACATTATGCCACAGCACATGCGAGCAAATCTGGATTGTGGCATGCAAAGTGTCTCCAATCATATCCACCGGGTCTATCATAATCATACCGGGGGGGTCATAAGTGCCGTTGTCCAAAGTGGATGAACTAGTAGTCGTGTCGTCCTTGCTGAGTGTCGGGGGTATGTCCCCATGCGACTTGACGCGGAGGCCACACCCATGGCCAAAGTACGACTACGTCAGCCCATATACGTCTTCAAACGCGTGCGCCAACATAATTGCAAAGACAACTATCCTTGTCCATGAGCGGTGTAATGCCCTTGCGGTGGTAGTCGGATGGGTTGAGATGCTTGTTTTGGCGAGCCAAGTAGCAAATGAAGCAAAAGAAAGTAGATGATGCCCCAGCATGCCCAAAGAAACCCACCTTGAAACGCCACATCACCACCAAAGTCAAGCTTGAAGGTGTGGATCGGGCCATGCAGCTCCATGCCTGAGCCATCACGTAAGTCTCTTAGGTCGTGCTTGATCGCTTGAAGATGTGCAACAAACTTGACATACTTATCATGCCCCTCGTACAACATTATCTTCACGCCGTTTGGATGTTGTTGAAGCCCCAACCTCCCAGCACGAAGCCATTTGCATCTACCCGGTTGAGCACTAGCTTGAGGATGGCAAGCACGGCTCCTTGATGACCAATCTTGAAGACTACACTGCCGTCAGTTGGTTTTCGAAAATAACGACACGAAAATTTCAGTGAATACACAATGAAAACACTGCGTACCCCGTGTTGTGTACACAAAGGCAGACGCCAAATCCTTATTTAGTAGCAGCCCAGCAACTCACCGCAAAACTCGATAACGATGACCTTGCTTGGCGGTAGTTACTCAGCAATGAACTGCTCAAGCCTATTGCGGGGTGCTTGAGTCACGTCGACATTAGCCCTCTTGCCGTTGTCTCACAACTGCAACCCTGACAGCTCCGCGACTTGGGACTCCCACTGCCAAGCGTCATTTTTGCTCGGCAATATCGGAACTCGCGTGCCGTGCGGTAACATGTCTACCTCGTGCTCACCGGTCTCTTCATTTCCCCCATGCGTGTATCAAATTTTGGTGGCGGCACCAAGTGATCTTGCACGTTACCCGAAGGAAAGAGGCCCGCGCAACTGTCCAATGCTCATGCATTGCATCCACCACACGCTGCTCGTCAGCGGTACATAGTCTTCTCCTCTCAGTCGTGTTTGCAAAACGACGCATGTATAGTGTGTTCATGCGGGTTTATCTCCCAGTCTCATATCCAGCCCAAGGGGTTATCGAAGCTAAAAATTTAAGCAGGGTGTGTGTGTGTGTGTGTGTGTGTGTGTGTGCGTGTGACGCAAAAGGAGGCTGAGACTGTTGAATCGTGAGGGAAACAAGGAGTGAATTACAAGTGGAGATGCGAGCTCATGTTTATAAAACATTGACATGTGCAAGTAACTTGTTGTAGTATTTAGTGACAGGACAATAAGACCCTTGTGAGGTGTGTCCTTTCTATAAGAAACTGAGAGGGCTGTGTCGACGCCCTCCTTTAGAGAAAATGCGCATTACCTCGGTGGTTGGGCAGACGGTCGTGTTTAGTTGACTGTCTGTTCAGATCACGCATCCGATCTGTACAGTTAAAATTGGTTACAAGAAAAACTAGATGAGCACGGACACGGAAAGTGGAAGGGGAAACAAAAGGGCAAGAGTGACAAGAGGATCACGGAATCCAAAGCTCGGCAAAAGGAAAGCACTACATTGTGCACAAACCTAGCAGATTGAACTAAGGAAACTCCTAGGCCGCGCCGAGAATGCAACACGTGGAGGCGACAAGCGGCGCCTCACGCGCCGCTCGAGGAAACACGAGGACGCTTGCGGCCCATGGCGCGGGTGAAGAGCGCCGTAGCAGGAGAAGGCATCCCGGCCGAGGAAGAAGCGGCCTTGACGCCGTCCGCAGCGGCGGACAAACCGCGCAAGACGTTGTCCGCGTGAGCAACATGGACGGCGAGAGAGACCTTTCGACGCCAGGAGGCCAACAACTTGCCCAAATGCATCCCTTTAGATGCGGCTGCCTGCTTGGCTAGCTCCGTCAAGAAAGCCGTGGCGTGGCCGCCGAGAGTACCAAATTCCGTGACAGCAAAAGGAATGAAACGGATGTCGGGCCGACTCCTCACCCCATCGGAGTACTTCTCGAACTTGGTCTTCTCAGCACGGCGGAGAGCGACTTCGGGTGACGGGGGGCTAGAAACGCCGAACAAACCGGAAACCACGGCATCAAGGGCAAGTTTTGAGCCTCGGATGCCGTGATAGTGCAAGACACCCACATCCGCGGGGAGACCGTCGTTGCCGTTCGGGGAGTTGAACTAACATCGTGGTACAGTTAGGCTGATGTCAGATATTACTTGACTTGAGTTATTCCGCGATAAAACTGTACCGAACTCAAGTAAAGTGCGCTAATCGGATGTCGTAAATAGCTTGAGTTGATTTCAGAATGACGTTTTGAACTCATGTGGCCGGTTTTTCGAGGTCGGCACTTGAGTTTGAGGCCCGAACTCAAGTGGCCTCCGCAAACATGAGTTCGGCCCCGGAATCCGCGCCAAGAAAAATGCGGGCACATTTCGTGCACGCCATCGCCCTCGCCGCTGGCCCCGCCAAATAAACACCACGGCGGGCCATCTCTCGTGGCTGCCACCTCTCCCGCGCTATGGAGGGAAGGGCTGCGGACCCTAGCCCCGGCGGCCAACCAGGAGGAGACGCAGTCGTGCGTGCTGATGTTGGCGATGGCGGGGCTAGCGATAAGGCGCCGCCCGCCACTCCCGCCGGGCCTCCACTGGCGGCCTCCCCGGGCCAGACGCCCTCCTCGGGCGTAGGCCCTCGGACCCAACTCCTATTCAACGACGTCGTTGACGTGTCCGGTGGAGCGTCGGAGGGGGGTGAGGACGAAGACGTTGGCGGAGATCTTCCCCAAGGCGGCGACGCAGGCGGTGTCCAACAGTTTGCCGCCAAGACGAAGGCCGGCAAGAAGCTTCCGCCCGCCAAGGCCTCCAAGCCTCCGAAACCCAACCAGGCGGGGAAAAATACTGTCCCGCAGTGGAAGGTCGGGGAGTGCCTGGCAGTGTTCGACGCTTGCGTAGCTGCAACGGAGCGGCAGGTGGAGTCGCAAACACTCGATCGCCAAGCTTGGGCGGTCGAGGAGTATCCTGCGAAGGTGGACGACGTGACGCGGGCGGGCATGTGGCACAGCGGCAGCCCCACGCCCGATGATAGCAAGCGTATTCGGGTCAATGGAGGAGCTGTGCTACAGCAGTTTGACAGCTTGAAGCGGGAGATTCTGAAAAGGGTAACCCCCTTGTATTTGGAGCTTCTTGATCCCGATGGTTGCTTCCCCACGGGCACAGGTGCAACACAGAATATTATGGACCAGGTGAAGCAGCAGTACTACCTCAAGTTCGGTAGGAAGTCCGAGGGTGAGCCAGAGCAAGCCCCCGCAGAATTCACTGACAAGTTCTTGGCGTGCTGGCAGCGATACGGCCCTCTTGCAGGAAGTTGTCTGCAAGCCGCTTGCCTTCTGTGAGTGCC
>JAPMLY010001543.1:0-45000 GCA_026401115.1 Tetraselmis chui | reverse complement strand
CAAACATGGGCTTGGGGATCCTAAAGGTCGCGCGGAACTCGTCGTAGAGAAAGCTACCGACATCGTTAACGCCGGGGTGTTGGACGTAGTCCGTCCACCAATAGCTCTGCCGGTAGTCCCGCGACCACCTCGCTGCACCGGTGAAACGCTGTCCCCCAAACCACCGTTGCTGCTCTTCATGGGTCCCGTACCGAGGCCTCCGTTTGCGGCCAATGCGGCGGAGGCGGAGGCGGCGGCGGCCCACGGACTGACGGCTGTTGGCCTTATGCGAGGCGATGGTTGCTGCGCTGAATAGTAGCGTGGCCGCTGCGAACGCGGCCGCGATCGTGAGGTACTGCCGTTGTTTCACCATTAAATACAATCGAATAGCGGCGCTAGGGAGGGCACGACGGTGATGGTGGGGAGTGACGGTATGACGGTGATGGTGGGAAGCGCAGCGGAGTTGTTTGGGGAGGGCACGACGGTGACGGCGGGGAGCGCAATGGAGTTGTTTGGGAGGGCCACGATTTCAAAAAATTTGAAAAAAAGGGACCAAAGTCAACTCATTATCCGACAACGAAATAGCGCGGTACGCCTGACTTCATTTCAGCGGCTCCCGTACACTTGAGTTCCCGGTACTGGCAAACTCAACTCAAGTAATATCTGACATCAGCCTTACTATAATAATATCCTACATCAGTCGATTCTACATCAGTCGAGTACATTAACTACTGAGTGAGGCACTTCAACAGGGGCGCGCACAAATGAATAAATAAATCATATACGGTACGGGTACTGTACGGAACAGGCACCGCTGACCGTCTGGTACCAGAATAGGTACCAGAATATTATTGTGTGTTGGAAGAAAGGGCGGTACGGGGACATTTTTAATTTGAGCTGGTTTTCCTCGTTATTTCCCAAAACTTCGGAGAATTAATCAATTCTCCTGATTATGGGGACATTTCGAGGATGTTCAGCCAATTTCAGGTTGTTTCCCTGCTTACCCGAAACACCCCGAATCATCCGGTAATCCTCAGCTGGGGGGTCTTGCATTTCATGCGTCGAGGGGGGGCGCAACCCCCCATTGCGCCCCCCCTCGGCGCTTATTTTCAATGAGCCACTCGACGCAAGAAATGCAAGACCCCCCATCCATCGAAGATAGGCCCGGGGCGCCCGGCCAGGGGCGCAGTTAGGAGTAATTTCCCGAAGCTTTGCTGGAGAATTACGGGGACATTTTTCGAATATCACATCATACCATAAATGTCCCCGTAATTCTGTACGGGACAGATCCTTAATAAATAAAAGTCTTTTATCGAGAACTGCGATGGAATAATATTGCTCGGGAATAAAATCAAGAAGATCGGAAAAAGGAATTGGTTGTATTACAGATTGATATTTTGCTGCGCTGTGCTCCGTTCAGGAATTCTTCGTGCTCCGTTGCTTGCTTGAGTTGTTGTTTACACGCACGAGTTGATTGTTTACTCGTGACAGAGTCCGACACTGGAATCGAACCGCCGCCTCCCGGCACCCTTGCTTTCGCCTATCTCTATCCACGCAGTCTTGGCATCGAGGAATGCTAGGGGAATTATTGAGACGGGGCCACTCCGGTTGACACAATGCGAATATTATAATATCATAAACTGAACAGATAAAGGTACCGGTACGGGTAGTCGCTACATCAAAAGGTGCAGATATACATATTTTTACAATAAAATCATTAAAGTAATATGCTGGTGCGTTTGATAAAAAATAATAAAAATATGGGATTATAGTACAAGAATAATAAGTTATATTAACAATGGGACGAGTTCTCACCGATGCCCAACGCGAGCGCAAGCGCGAAACAGACCGCCTTTACCGTGAAGCCAATCGCGAAAAATATCAAGAATACTATCGTCTATAAGGACAATTGCGACTAATTTGGAACACCAAGAACTTGGAACAAAATCCTAGAAAAACAGCTATAACTTTTTGTAAAAACATCAAATTCAAATTATGAATATACCACGAGAAAGCTACAGTTTTCAGGATGTTCGGAGAGCCTTTAACCGGCTTAATCCGATTTCAAACGGGTCAGGACGCCTCGGGACAGATGGGCGATGCGTGTACAAAATCGCCGTCCGACCCACGCAGAATCTTTCTGGCGCAGCAACTTTGCGCCAGAAAGGGGCGCCGACTAGCTATAATCCACAGCTATCGCCGCTCTAACACTAAGGAAGCTTGTTTGTGCGAGTGGTGAGGTGCATCGGGTCATTGGGACGGGGTGTCGGCGCGGCGATGGCGCGGCGTTTAGCGCCCTTTCGGTCGAGAACGACCTATGCTCTCGGCCTCGACCCCCTGTGCGTGTCCCTATTGTTCTCCCTATTCTTGCTCGTCGCTGTCGTCCTTAGTGCGAAGAGAAAGGGGAAAGGACGGAGTCCGGCGAGGAAGGTGCTGCCGAGAAAGGGGACGTTGCCGCGTGCCTACAAGCGGTGGAGCTCTCAAGATATGGATGGGGCGCTACATGAACTGGCAAGGCAGTATGCTTTAAATACCGCGGCATCCAAAAGCAGGTCTGAGTGCAAGAGTGTACGGCAGGTTGCTAAGGAGTGGGGGGTGCCTAATGTGACACTCGCGAGATACTTTGCACAGCCCGGCTACTTTGAGACAGGTAAACGTGCCGGTGCAGTCCCTGTGATGAGCCGTGATGACGAGCAAACCATTGTGGACACTATCTTGCAGCATGCAGAGGAGGGGATGTGCCTAAACCATGCACATGTGAGACGAAATGTTGAAAATATTCATATTCCTTACATGGCTATGCATACATTGGTTTGCAGCACTAATAATTATCTATGCGAATAGGTCAAGTGGTTAATTATGGAGGTGATCAAGAGGGTGCCTGGAAAAAAAAACCCGTTCGCGCAGACAGGGTTGTGGCCAGTGGATTATGAGCGGGTGCGATGTGCATGGTTGTTATATGCATGCGACTGCCTACCTATAACACTTCGTGCTAATGCAACTGTGCTGTGCTGTGCTGTGTGTGTGTGTGTGTGTGTGTGTGTGTGTGTGTGTGTGTGTGTGTGTGTGTGTGAGTGTGTGCGTGCGTGCGTGTGTGTGTGCGTGTGCGTGCGTGTGTCCGTGCGTGCGTGCGTGTGTGTGTGTGTGTGTGTGTGTGTGTGTGTGTGTGTGTGTGTGTGTGTGTGTGTGTGTGTGTGTGTGTGCGTGCGTGTGTACGTGCGTGTGTGCGTGCGTGTGTGTGTGTGTGTGTGTGTGTGTGTTTGCAGGTAATACATCAGGTGTACAACCTAAGCGAGAAGGAGGGCGCACAACATGTACAATCAGCGGACACCCGAGAGAGTCGGGTGTCTAAGCGCAGTGAAATCCGCATCGAGGTGGAAGTTCAAAACAGGGAGACAAACCCTGAAGAATTGGAGTTGCAGGCAAGGATGATAAGAAAGCGGCGTGAGCTGGAGGAGATGGAGGGAGGAGGAGTTGTCTCGCATGCAGACACACAACAATGAGGCGACGAGGACGCAACTCACCACTGTGGGCGTGTGCCACAGTCTGCGGACATAGGCGCCTCCCAGAAAGAAGATGAGGACGAACGGCTTTGGGCGGGAGGAGGCAGTCGTCCTCAACTCCGGTGAGCAGCTCGCCGCCGCAAGGGCACGCTTGCAACTGCGGCAGGAGCAAGGCGAGATGAAGAAAGCGATAAGCGTTGCCAAGAAGGACCTCCGGGCGACGGAGCGAACACTCACAAGACACATCTAGAAAGCGGAGAAGGGGATGAATGACACCGAGAAGGCAGTGGCGAAGGGAGACAAAGCTGCAAGAAAGGCAAAAGAAGCCATACCTTACGGTAACAAGAAGAGCGCTGTTGCTGAAGCTGTTGTTGCTGAGAAGGCAGCAGCAGCAGCGCAAAAGGCCTGGCAGCTCGCCACCCAAGCCATAAAAGAGGCTCGAGGGGAACTCCTCGTCACCTCCCAGCGGCGTTCCAACCTGCGGGTGAAGGAAGCGGACCTTCAAAAGCTCCGAGAAGCAGCGGCAGTAGTGGCACTTGAGGACGAAGATTCCGAGGTGGAGGAGGTTGACGAGGATGAAGTCGCAAGCAAACAAGATAGTCATGACCCTAGCGCCGTGGCGCTGACGAACCTAGAGGCAAGATACGAGGCAGGGAAGGGGGACGTTCAAGCGGCTTGCAACTTAGCGGTCGAGGCAGCTGCGGATGCGTTGTGCGCCGCTGCGAGGGCGGCAATAGTGAAAGCGTTAGAGAGAGAGCGGAAGCAATCAGCCGCAACAGCGAACCGCGTAGCGGCTCGCGGGCCTGCTGCCGCACCGCTAGTAGACATAACTAACCTTGTTTGACTGCCTTTTGTCCGTAGGCTTCGCTCTTGCCGGTCGATAGCACCACTGTCGGCCCGGTGGTGACGTGCATGGTGGCGGATGTCAAGCCCGGGCTGGTGATATCGGACCGTTGGAGACTGTTCCAAATTCATGTAATCGCCCGTTTTTTATATCACCCTACCCTCCACCCTTTGGCCGGACCCAGCGCACTCAAAACACATAATTGTGTTGCAAATAATATATCCCTGGAAAGCTCTGGTCTGTAGCTTTCTGCCTGGCCAAGAAAATCCCGATTTGGATTAAAAATGGGCATTTCATGTACTAGACAAGGCTAAACTGTTCCAATACACCTAAATCCTCCTTACAACGAATTACATCGTGATGAAATGGCGGCAAGTCGTTGTCGATTTCGCGAAAGGAACCCCGACTACAATCGCGAGTATTATCGCCGAAAAGTAGAATCTACGGGACGGTCCGTGCGCCCGACCCGTGGACGACCAAGGAAATCAGATGCGCCCCTGGCCGGGCGCGCTGGCCTATCTCCGATGGAGTCAATTGAAATTCTAGAACCCCCGGTAATTTCAAACGCACCATCAGAAAATCCGAAACCCCCGGCAATTTCAAACGCACCATCAGAAAATCCGAAACCCCCGGCAATTTCAAACGCACCATCAGAAAATCCGAAACCCCCGGCAATTTCAAACGCACCATCAGAAAATCCGAAACCCCCGGCAATTTCAAACGCACCATCAGAAAATCCGAAACCCCCGGCAATTTCAAACGCACCATAAAAATCCGAAACCCCCGGCAATTTCAAACGCACCATAAAAAATCCGAAACCCCCGGCAATTCCAAACGCACCCTAAGAATTTGGAGACCAATCCATCGGAGATAGGCCCGGGGCGCCCGGCCAGGGGCGCAACCCCCGGCACTTTCAGAATTTCCGGGGTGCGTTTAATTTGGGATAATTCTTTTCTAGGGGATAAATAATATACCCAAAGATCACCAGCGAAAATGTCTATCCGAGTGCCTTCCGTATCCGAGCTTCCAACCGCGGCCTACTACCGCAACCTGTACCAAAACACTATGACTGAAGTGTTACGTGAATCGGCGGCCGCGCGTACTACAAGCCGCTATCCCCCCGCGCTTCGTGCCGCCAATGAGAGACGTCGGGCCGAGGCCTTGGCTAGGCGTCAATCGGGGGCATATACTCCCTCGGGCAGGAGATCCCGGGCCCGATTCACCCCGGAGGAGAGAGCCGCGAGGCGTCGTGAGGTTCTCCGTCGCAATGTGGCCAACCGCAACCTACTTCGTGATATTTTGGCCACCGATATAAATGATACCCCTAGCCGACCCGTGCTGACATCCGAAGAGCGCGCCACCCGGAAAAGGCTAGGCGTGGGGGCACGGAAGATTGCTGCGGCCCTCAAGCGCATTCGGGAGGAACGAATGAAACGATCTAGGCCAGTATTCTTGCGCCAAGTTACCCCGGCCCGCTTTCCTTCCACCCGCTCCTTGTATTATGAAGCTACAAACCACTTTCAAGTCATCAACGGAGTCCGGATCGAGTTGTACCGACTTTTGTTCAACCACCCAAGCGGCCTACGATCTTTTAAGGTGTGGCTAACAGTGAGCGCACTCTTCTCAAAAGATGATGGTAATGGTGAAGTGATAAATGCCATCGGGTATCTGAATATGAAAAATAATCTTCACGGTGAAAGTGACATTCGGGTGTTACTAACACATTTGTCATCCAAGATTGTAAACCCGGAAAACTATTCCCTCACCGAAGTGTCAGGGTGGAGATTTAAAGGAATCATAGGCTTCTCCATTTCCTCTAATGGTTACACCGTGCGCACAGGCCGAGGCCACGTTCAACTGCCCCCACCGTTCAATACATCCGCGTGCGGGCTCATCAACATCCACAACGAGGACAATTTGTGCTTCAAGTATTGCATTGCAGCTGCCACAAACCCACCCACAAATAAGCCAACCCGCATCGACTACTACGTGGCTAAGAAAAATCAAGACAAACTCTACGGTTCTTTTGACTGGGAGGGCGTGTCATTTCCCGCAAGCATCTCGGACATTCGCCGGTTCGAAAAAAACAATAATGGTTTCGGAATCTCGTGCTTTTCACTTGAGAACAAAAAAGTGTATCCAATGTCTATGTCAAAAGTCCAATCACCTACTACCCTAGTGAACTTGCTATACTTCAAAGAACATTGGATCCTTATCTCGAACCTCGATCGACTGCTCAACTCGGGAAACAAGGACCAACGGTTCTACTGCCCTAGGTGCTTGCACGGGTTCAAGAGTCGCGACAATCGCGAAGATCACATAAACCGATGTGCCGCATTCAAACCCATGCGGGTTTCGGTGCCCAAGCCTGACAAGAACGGCGACGCCCCAACAATGAGCTTCAAAAGCACACACAAAAAGATGACAATCCCGATTGTTATATATGCGGACTCCGAGGCGATCAACGCACCCATCGATGAGGTGACCCCCTCCGGGAAAACCGAAAGAAGCTCCGAGCACAAGTGCGTGTCAATCCGCGCCCACGTTGAGTCCAAGGTTTCGGGCTTCGCGAGCTTCTCGTTTCAAGTCACGGGTGATGATGCGGCTGCTCAATTCATCAAGAAACTGAAAGACATCCGCCCCATGCTCGTGAAAGAATTCACCAAGAATATGCCGATGAATATGACGGAAAAGGACAATAAGGAATACGATATGGCTGAGCTATGTTGTGAATGCAACAAAGCGTTCGGAAACTGTAACAACACACGCAAAGTCCGCCATCACGATCACAAAACGGGGGACTTCATCGGCGCAGCACATGCGGATTGCAACCTTAAACTACAAATTCGCAACACCGAGATTCCCGTGTTCTTTCACAATGGTAAAGGGTATGACAACCATTTTATCCTACAAGCTATTTCTCAGGCGGATGACATCGAAAATTGTAAGTTGAACGTTATTCCCGACAATTCTGAAAAGTACAAGATGGTGAATTTCCGAGGCTATAAATTTCTCGACAGCCTATCGTTCTTGAACGCCGGACTGTCCAAACTCGCAAATAACTTGATCGGAGGGAACCCCGAGAACGCACCCCGTTTCCACGAAGCCTTCAGCCAAAAGGGGTTGACTAAGGACGAGCTTATTCGAGTTACTCGCAAGGGGGTCTTCCCCTACAAGTGGTTTTCTTCGGTGGAGAAGCTCGACAACTTGGTCCTCCCATGCCGCGAGGAGTTTTTCAATGACTTATCCGGGGAAGAGTGTTCCGAAGAAGACTATGCGCAAGCGGTATGGGTTTGGGAGAAATTCAAGTGCAAGACGTTCCGCGAATATCACGACCTATATTTGGAAGCGGATGTGTTACTTCTCGCGGATGTGTTCGAAGCGTTCCGTGAACTTTGTATGCAACAATACGGCCTTGATCCTTGCCACTACATAACACTTCCGGGGATGTGCATCGACGGTGCTGTTCTAGAAGCATTCAAAACGAACATCAAGATCGAGCTGATTCATACCGACCCGGACAAGTACACCTTTTTCGAGACCGGGATTCGTGGAGGTGTGTCGGTCGTTACCCACAGGTATGCCAAAGCAAATAACCCCCAGGTCGATGGTTACGATCCAAGCAAGCCGAAGTCCAACATATTGTACCTCGACGCAAACAACCTCTACGGGTGGGCAATGATGCAGTATTTGCCGTGCGGGGGCTTCGAGTGGAGCGACATATCCCTCGATCAAGTGTTGAATGGAAATTGGGAAAGCGAGAACGGATGCTCTGTGGAGGTGGACTTGGAATATCCCCAAGAACTACACGAATGTCATAACGACCTTCCACTTGCCCCGGAAAGGGTCACACTAGGATATGCGGACGCGAGTGGTAAAGCCAAAAGCTCAACAACATCACCGGGGGTCGCATGTGAAAAACTCGCGGGTCATTTCCGCCCACACCTCAATTATGTGTGCGACGCCAGACTTTTGCAGTATTACGTAGCAAAGGGGCTGCGAGTAACCAAGCTCCACCGTGCAATGACATATAAACAGGCACAAACGTTAAAGCCATGGATCGAGAAAAACACAACGCTCCGATCAAAGGCTAAAAATGCGTTCGAAAAGGACTTTTTCAAACTTTGCAACAATAGCGTGTTCGGGAAGACAATGAAAAATGTGCGAACGCAAACGAGCTATGAATTTTTCACGAACGACGACAAGCTGCAAAAAAGAGTGGCAGACCCACGCTTTGAGAGGTGTAATGTGATAGGGAACATTGCGGGGGTGTCTCGGATCAAAGATGATGTGATGCTCAACAAACCAATCTTCATGGGGGCCGCCATATTGGACCTTTCAAAGCTGTTGATGTTCCGTTTCCACTATGACGTGATTCGTCAACGCTACGGCGACAAGGCAAGGTTATTGTTTACCGATACCGACTCCCTATGCTACCACATCGAGACCCCGGATGTATATGCGGACATGGGGCAAATGGCAGAGCATTTCGACACAAGCGACTACCCCTCAGAACACCCGCTCTTCTCGAGCATGAACAAGAAGGTGGTGGGGAAATTCAAGGACGAAACAAACGGTGTGCCTATCAGCGAGTTTGTGGGCCTCAAGTCGAAGATGTACTGTTTTACGGTGGGGGAGTCAACCAAGCGCACGGCAAAGGGGATCAAAAAAGCGGTGGCGCAGCGGGACCTCATGATGGAACAATACAAAGCAGCTTTGGATGGCACGGCATGTACGGTGAAGCAGACGATGATCCAGTCTAGAAACCACAGAATTTGCACAGTTAGTGCGACTAAAAGCGCCTTGAGCGCCTACGACGACAAGCGATGGATCTGCGATGACGGAGTGACCACACGGGCCCATGGTCACTACCTAAACAGCTGCGGCAGCGTTCATGGCGCGTAGACGTGCAGCTCGCTGTGCTTGGGAGAGCTGGGCGGTATTAAGCTGACCGAGACCATCCTTAGTCACGCCGGGCTTTGGAAGCACGCGGCGCCCGCGCTCATCTTTGATAAATTTCCGGAGATATTCCCGACGTTTGCGGCTCAACACTTTCCGCGCTTCAGCCAACTTTTCCATGAGTGCCGGGATATCTAACTGTCCGACAGGTTTGTTGTGAGCACCGAGCAAACCCGATATGTTGGTCACGCCAAGCAAAGAGTTGTCTATTTTTGCGTTGAAGGGTCGAGGTCCAGCGCCCGAAATGAAGTCCTTTATTACGCTGAGGCGGACCAAATCCTCCCGCACGCTTGCGTCGATGGCGTTTGATGCTTCAAGGCCATGACCATGATCCACTCGTCCCAATACCTCTTCTGTATAAAACTCGTCGAAGCGAAAGTCATTACCGTGCCGCAGACCAGCATCGAGCAACAAACGAACTAGCTCAATCAACCCGTTGGCACTTCTCGCGCGCCTCGCGCCGTCGGATACCCTAACTCGATTTCTAACGATCGCGGAGTCACGGCGGTGTCCAATATACACCATCGGGGCTAGGAGGGCGACGGTGGGGTTGGTTGTGGTAAGATCGCGGGCTGCTTGTGTGAGCATGTCAACCCGCACTTTGTACACGGTGACCCACAGCCATTCGGGCAGCCTGGCATTGGCTGGCTTTTTTAGGAGAAACTGAATTTTGGTGTCCGCGCCGGCGGCTAGCTCGTGCGACTCTCGTATTGCCCGGTTGGTTCTACGTGGCAGCGATCGTCGGCCAAGCGATAAATATTGATTGAAGCGTCGGTCCGCCATGCCGGGGTCCTCTGCGCGGTTGGCGAATTTGGCCTCCCACACGGTTCGCAAGGCATCTTGGGTGTCCGCATCTCCTTGGTCGTACTCTTCTGCGAATACCCGTACGGGATCCTCAGCGGCCTCGATCCGCCCGCGGATCCGCGCCAAACGGATATTATTTTGCGTGGCCTGCATTTAGGCTTAATGTACACAAAATGTCATGCCGGCATGACAAAACTAGTAGTTATTAAAATCCATTAGAACCCGATGTGACTGTTGTATGTGGGGTCATTTTGCACGTTGTAGATATGGCTTTTTAAAGTGTAAGGACGTGTCCCACCGGTGTCGTATATGTCGCACATAAGGTCGAATCCAATCAGAGCTGGCTCCTTACTTTCCGACAATGAAATGTCGGGGAAATTGAATGTGTATTTTTGGGTGAAATTGTGTGTCCCTGATACTCCTTGAGGCCCGGATGCGTACCTAACTACCTCCGTTTCAAGATTTCCGTCGTCCCTAATAACTTTCATGATAAGGCGTAGATTCGTATAGACCGTGTTTTGGTTCGTATTCAGAAGCGAGATAAATGACGTTGCACTTTTCATCCGGATTTCTTGTGATTGTTCAAGGATAGTTAGTTCGACAAATGTTGCAGACGGGATATCGAGTGCTGCAGAATTCATGAGGTTGTTAATTTGATCTTGTAGACTACTTATAGTCTGGACAGCGTCCCCTATTACTCCTTGGAGATAAGTTACCGCCGCGTCAGTACGAGTGTCAACATACTCCTTGTTTGCAGCGTCGCGATCTTGTTCGGGTGATGCAACACCTTGAACACGGTTTCTCTGACAACTGATTACTCCTGTGTGTATATAAATTCCATCTTTAATCGAAAATAGTCCGCAGTGAATTTGGGAGAACGGGTGGTCATTTATTCCCAAGCTTGCAATGTGACCGGAAGGCATCGGAATCATGGTACGTTCAACATAATTCCATTTACGGTCATCAAGGTATCCAGGAAGGATTCCCGAATGTAATAGGGGCTTGTCATCGCCCGTTATTATTCCCCAAGGGATCGGTGTGTCTAGGAACCGTTGGTCAACATAGGCCTTGTTTGCTGCGTCACTGCCAATTTCAGGGAGTCCGACACTCTCTATTTTTTTTCCGTTAGCCCGTATAGCGTCCATTCCGGCATAGAATGCCGGGCCAGTAATAGTTTCAGTGACAATGGATTCCGTGACAATGGAGTCTGTGGTAACACTATCCGTGGCAATGGAGTCCGTGACAATCGCCGAGAATTTCACGTTCTTTGCGTGGATCTCTTTCCATCGCTTTTCAATCGTTCCTAGTACAAACTCAGCATCGCCGTCGGGGAACATGTGTCCATCCACCTCGACGCCATCATTGTCGTATTTCAGCCGAGCCACCGTTTCCCCGTCTGCATTCTTAAACCGGATGTCGTTGTACAAATCGATATCAGTCACTTCCAAGTCTTCGAAGAAACCGTCCTTTGCGTAAACTTTATCCCACCGTTGGTTGGTGCTCCCCAAATCATGGAGCTCGTTGATGTTGGGTAGGAAGTGACCTGATATCTCTAGGGCGGTGAGGTCGGCGAGAGGTTGTACCACCAGAAAGCCCGACGTGGCCGGGTGCTTGAATAGGGCAATGCCCGTGTACAAAGTGTTTGCATCCACCTCCCCTGCGTACACGCCGAGACCGTGGATGGAGCCCCATCGCGCGGTAGTTGATCCGAGGCTTTGGGTGTTGCTGGGAATCATTGACGCGTCCACGAGAATGCCCCCACCCGACATGCTAGCAGCGGGCGTCTTCGGGTCCCCCGTCCGCAGCGCCTCCCACGACACGTCGGCAAACTCTGGTTTCCCCGTTAAATCTTCATATGAGCCGCTAAAAAACACGGGTTTGTTGGAAACGTTGCCCCATGCGATCGTGCCCGGCAGCTCCTCTCCTAGGTCGTTGTTGAATTCCGATAGGTTGACAGTCCCTTGACTCGGCCGCACCCACTCCGGCTTTCCGGATATGTCGGTCCACTCGGATGCGCCGTCCGCGCCGGACGGACCTGCTGGACCTTCTGGTCCTGGAATACCTTGGGGGCCTTGGAGACCACGCAACCCTTGCGGGCCTTGCAGTCCTTGGGGTCCCTCGGGTCCTGGGGGACCGCCTTCAGGGCCTTGTGGACCGATTTCCCCCGTGTCTCCCTTTTCGCCTGCCGGGCCTTGAATACCTTGCGGGCCGGCAGGCCCTTGGATACCTTGAGGGCCAGCTGGTCCTGCCGGACCTGGGGGGCCCCCCTCGGGGCCTTGGGGACCAGGTGGTCCTTCGGGACCTTCCGGACCTTGGGGACCCGTGAGCTCCTCGGTGCTCGGCTTCCCCGACAAGTCGTCGTACGAGCCGCTAAAGAAGGTGGGCTTGTTCAACACGTCCGCCCACTCCACATCGCCACCTGCTAGGGACAAGTCGTTGTTGAACCCCGACAGGTTCACGCTCACTTGGGTGTCCGCCACCCATGCCGGCTTATTGGATATCTCCGACCACTCGGACGCGCCGTTGAGGCCGGGCTCGCCTTGGGGGCCCGTGAGCTCCTCAATACTCGGTCTATCGGTCAAGTCGTTGAACGAGCCGCTAAAGAAGGTAGGCTTGTTCAACACGTCCGCCCACTCCACGTCGCTGACTGTGAGGGACAAGTCGTTGTTGAACCCCGACAGGTTCACGCTCACTTGGGTGTCCGCCACCCATGCCGGCTTATTGGATATCTCCGACCACTCGGACGCGCCGTTGAGACCGGGCTCGCCTTGGGGGCCCGTGAGCTCCTCAATACTCGGTCTATCGGTCAAGTCGTTGAACGAGCCGCTAAAGAAGGTGGGCTTGTTCAACACGTCGGTCCACTCTACATCGTCGGCCGTCAAGGACAAGTCGTTGTTAAAACCCGATAGGTTGACGTCCCCTTGGGTCTCCGCAACCCATGTCGGCTTGTTGGTTATATCGGCCCACTCAGACGGCCCGGGTGGGCCTTGGGCACCGTCCTCTCCGTCTTGGCCGTCCTGTCCGGGCGGGCCAGGTGGTCCGACGGACCCAGAGAGAGGTGGTTTGTCCGTCAAGTCGTTGTACGAGCCGGACGTTGCCACGGTGGCAAAGCTGGGGAGGTCACTTAAATCGTTGTATGACACCGTCACCGAATCGCCCTCCAACAAGACTCGGCGCGACGTGCCACCTGCATCAAGGACCGACACGGAATCCGCAAAGACGTTCACAAAATGCCCCTCGAGCCACGGGGTTGTCGGCGCGCCAATCTTTTGAAGGGGTGTGTTTGGCTCCAGCTCGTGTGGGATCATGTCGCCGTTCACGACGATGCCGTTGCTAAGGGTCGCCTCGTCAATTCGATCCAGCGAAACGGTTGTCGGGTGCTCGTATTCCACGAGTTCAAACGCATACTCGAGGATATCCTCCAAACTGAATTCGCCCTCAAACTCTAGAAAGCTTGTTAAAACGATATTGGAAAGGCTGGGGACCGTAAGCTTGTCCACGGAAAAGTCCGTCTTCTCGGTTTTCGGAATGAATTCTTGTAAAGTGTTACTTAAGCTCGTGCCATCCAAATTTATGTCCTTGGCGAAAACAGTTTTCCATTCGTTCGTTTCCCTGCCGAGCGAGTGAATGGGCCCGAGCACCGGAACCGTCGTCGGTAAGAGTGACGCGCCCACGGATATGTCAGTATCAAACCCGATCGTTGTGATGTTATTGGTGCGGATGTTCGCCGCGCTGAAGTTGTTGGAAAATCCAGTCACCGTGTTTGTGAGCGTTGTTAGATCCGTAGTCAACCCCTCGATGTTCGAGTCTTGTTGGTCATTTTCCACCTCCTCCACTGTCACCCGGGCCGCTAGCTCCCGGTACAGGGATTCGATTTGGGTTAGGTCCACCTCCACTGCCCAGCGCCCGTTCAGCGCCGAGATTGGTTCATCGCTATTTCTATTAAAGGCTATTTTTAGTGTCGCCGTGAACCGTCCACCGTTGAGATCCAACGTTCGACCGTCATCATCACTTAGGCGAATGCTCACGTAGCTTAAATATCGGTTGTACACATCCACGAACGCGTCGGAGCTAAAGTGATCAATTTCATTGAATTGCGCGGAACTGGGAATCTTCGCCAGGATGTCGCCAACACGCCGCGTCCGGGGGTCGCGGTTTTGAGTTAATAAGTTACTATGCACGAAGACACTGCTCGTGCGCGTCAAGTCCACGATACGACTAGCGGTAAGCAAGAGCTCTCCTTCAACGATTTGTGCGGAGTCCCCAACGGACAAACCTAGTAACCGCGTGCACGTGGTACCTTCCCCGATCACAACATGGTGATCCGCGTTTTCCGTTCCACGCATCGACAGCCTATTCGTGTTCTCGTCGTAACTCGCCACGTACTCATCGAGTCTTCCATCGTTTAGGAATGCGACGATATCGTCGATCGACCGGTTGCCGTGGGGAAGCTTGATGGTGACCGGCTGCCCCGGAATCTCACCACCGTCGTCGTATTTAAAAACCAGCGTGTCATTCCCCTCGAAGATGCTATAATAGGTATGCGGGAGCCACGCGTTCAGCAACCTTACTTGTATGGTGAAACCCTGGGGGGCGGTCAGCGGATCTAATAGGGAAAATACGTGGGTTCCGTCATCGAGCTTTGCGTCAGCGTACGCCGTGTCCAAGTACAGCTGCTGGAGCATTTCTTTACACTATATCGAAGAAAAGCTGGGGGGTATAACTAGAAGCTTTGGATTGTTTCACCTTTTCCCGCTTCTCAGCTTTCGCCTTCCTCGCGCGTTGAAGAGCGGCTTTCATTTTTTCACTCGCTACTCGTTTAGTTTTTGCAGGCCTGGGCTCCGGATTAAGGTCCTCGTCTGCCTTTGGATTGATCTTGCCGGCCGAAACCTCTCCACCAGCCACATCGCTCCCCCCAACATCGCTAAGTACCTCAGTAACGGTGTGCTCTGAACCGTCTCCGTCACTGTCGTCGCCGCGTTCGAGATGGCTTCGTCCCATATCATTTATTTCTGCACTAGAAAATAAATAGAGCGATGACGGCTACTTCCTCTCTACTTGAGTCTATCGGGTCGGAGGTAGTTCACGGTGAAGCGGTTTCGTCCGTGGTTGCGAGTACGCCCGCCCCGATAGATCCCCATTTGCTTGCTCAAAACTCGAACTATGGAAGCGTTGCTTGGTGGAAAGAAAACTACGACGGGTTTGGGTTCAGCGATGAGCAATACCGTGTGTTAGAGGCTGTAACATGGGGGGTGTCTCCAAAAGAAATCAGACGATACTACAAAAGGAAGAACGTAAAATGCGGCTCATCATCGAAAAAAGATCGACATTCACAGTGAAACCTCCGGCCTTTCTGTGTGACAAGAAAATTCACGACCAAGTGGTCGACCCCTTACCAAATCGCCCATTTTTCATGGCAATTATCGGATCTGCGGGGACGGGTAAGACCTCCATGCTCGTCAACTTACTGTCAAGCAAGCAAGCGTACCGCAAGGCCTTTCATCACGTCCACGTTGTTATGCCACCACACAGCGTGGCGAGTTTGAAGCGTAACATCTTCAAGAACCACGACAGGATGTATGACGAATTGGATATTGGGACATTGGAAGGAATCCGAGAGGCGGTGAAGCAATCGGCCGAGCAAGAGAAAAATAGTTTGCTGGTCCTCGACGACGTGACCGCGTCATTAAAGGACAATGAAATCCAGCACAGCATTCGCGATTTAATATACAATAGACGTCACTACAGGCTCAGCATAATAATACTCATTCAATCTTATAATGCAATGCCATTGGGCATCCGCAAGACCTTGTCGCATTTTCTCATGTATAAGCCGCGGAACAAGAAGGAAACGACGGCGATATTCGAGGAGCTCATAGCATTGCCCCGGGAAGAGGCGGACGAGGTTATGCGCTTCGTGTTTGATCGACCCTACGCCTTCATGTTTGCCGACACTGGTACCGGGGACATTTATAAGAATTTCGATCGTATAGGTAAACACGATGCCGCGACGGAAAACCAAAACCTCGAAACAGACGGCGGGTAAGAAAACGACACGCAAGCAACCACCTCGCAGGAGATTTGTTAACCGCAACCAAAACGTACGAGTGAACGTCGTACAAACCGTCTCAAATGGCGGACCCACTCCGGAAAATCAATCGGAGCCTTTCACACGGGGATGGACCATGGGAATTTCAGCCCCACCTCCGCCGCCCCCGATGCCGCCGCCGATCATTATTCAACAGCCGATACCACCAAATTTACAACAACAAGACCCTTTTCAACACGCGAGAGAACCTATTACCCACGTCAAAAGAGAGCTGCCACATTCCATACCCGTGCCCGAGCCCCCGGCGATGGAGGCGACAAACCCGTCTTCGTCGGGTGGAGAGCCCTTCGCGAACTGGGGACGTTCTTTGGAACAACAAGTCGCCGAGAATCAGAGGAGCTCTGAATACGGGGACAGTCAATCTTGACAGCATGAAGGGGCACGTAGGGGCTATACGATCGGCGTACGGACAAATGCGACGTCCCGGCTCAAAACTCGAGAGAGGCTAGCATTTTTTTCTGACACGATACTATAAATAACACAATGCAGAACGAAAGCCGCAGCTCTCTCAGTGACTCGTTCGTGTACGGGAACAAGCCCAAAGCTGCACCCGCCACCAAATCGAGAGTTCATATATTTCCGGAAAATGGAACTTCCGGGTTCAATCCTGGAAACACTATAAAGTTCGTTCTTCCCACCGGAAATCGCGGAGAATACTTGAACACGCGCCAGAGTTACCTCAAGTTCCGGCTGCAAAATCTCGACAACACGGCGACAAACAAGCTGGCACTTGACAACTCGGCGCACGCGGTTATCCGCTCGCTAAAGGTCTCCGCATCCGGTGGGGCCGGCGGGGGTGTTTTGGAGCACATTGAGGAGTATAACGCTCTGTTTCACGCACTTCTCGACGTGTCGGGCGACGCAAACCAAGTGACTTACGCAGGCACGATTGCGGAGGGGTTCGGCCAAGAAGTAAATGGTGACTCGTCCCGGGTGTTTTGTATCCCGCTGATGAGCGCTGTCGTCGGGAGCATGCAGCAGAAGTACCTCCCGGTCGGCGCAATGGCTAGAACTCATCTCACATTGGAGCTAACACTTGGCGATCAGGAGAAAATCCAGGACGGTAACCGACCGTGGGCGGTAAAGGACGTGGAGTACGTGGCGGAAATGATTCATCTCGATCCGATGGTCGACAGGGAACTTTTGGCGGTGAACAGCGGCGGTATTGTCGTGCCCTTTAGCACTTACTCTCAGCACCGTTGGATTGCTAGTAATGGGTCGGGATCGATGTCCATGGCCTTTTCTTCACCGTATAAGTCGTTAAAGACCCTCATTGCAATGTTCCGGAAGGACGAGACGAGTTATGCCGCTAAGCCATACGTGTCGAAGCGTGCCAATCCAATCGGCGACATCGGAAGGTACCAGTTCACGATCAACGGCGTCCTCACTCCATCGAAGCCCGTGGAGAGCAACTCGGAGGCATGGGCCGAGGTCATGAAAGCATTTCACGCTTACGGTGCGATCGATCACATCGGGAAGCTCACAGTCACCGATTGGACAGCTGGAGAGGGGAAGTACCTCATCGGGTGTGATCTAGAGAGTCAGAGCCACAAAAGCATGTTTGCGCAGAATGGGGTAGACGTGTCGACATCTGTATCTCATCTCACTGTTCAATTCAACGCGCAGCTCACATCAAGTCTTACTGTCGACGTATTTTCCCACTATGACAGCTTCATTGTAATCGGGGCCGACGGGCTCGTGAACGTGGCGTACTAAACATTTTATTCCATACTAGCAAATGGTTGCGGGTCGCAGAATCGTCGTTAGCACCCAAGAGCGGTTGAGCGGAGAGAAATACGCCTTCACAGTCCGCACGCCCGCTTTTCAGAACGGTAGCGGCTTCCAAGGCCAACCTCATGTTCGCTTCGCGCTGGAGTGGTGCACACCGATCACCGGCTTCACAGGTGTAGAGCCCGACCCCCTCTCGATCATGTTGTGCTCTCCATCAATCCAAGAATCAAACTCCTACAAGAGTTGGAACCCCGTGAACAACGACTCAGTTTTAGCTCTTTTACAGGCTTGGCGTGGCGGCAATGTCTTTGGCGAAATGGCGGATTCGTCGTACGTCCAAAGCAACACGTGCGCTGGGATATGTGACGGCTCGCGGCTAGTACGAGGGGATATGTCTTTCTACCTCCTGCAGGGCCCGACAAAGCTCAGAACTAGTGTGCTTCCGTGGACACCAAATGTCATTAACGACTACACCTTCAGCCTCGTTTTCTGGGTGGAAGAGCCCGAGCGTAGCCTTTATCCGCCCTTTTTTCACGTGTGGATGAATGTCCGCGGACCAAACGAAAGGGTCCCCGTCGACTTCCGCACGTTCCGGACTGATCGCAACGACGAGACAAGGTGGCAAGTCGCGGTCTCGCATTGCTCGTTGATTCATCTCTACGGCTCGCAAGCGTTCGGGCTCGCAATCACGAGCAAAACCCTAGTCGACGACCCGTACCAAGGCCTAAGCGTCCTCGGATTTCTCCCGGGATCACGCGCACAAGACGCACTTAGCTACTTGGGCCAGAAGCTCACTCTGAAAGGCGTTAACGAGGATACGGTGGGGATCCCGATCCGGCGGCCCCTGGACAACGTGGGCGAGATTGACCTTCAACTGAGGACCGCGACGCAATTTACTGAGCTTAGCAATGGCGAGTCAACGGCTTACATTATTTGTCTCACCTTCTATCAAATACCAGACGAAGAATGACCTTCCGGCATACGCTAGGGACGGCGAATTTTCCTGGGAGTGTTTTGCGCCCGGGGCTGAACGAGAGCTTTTTGGAGATATTTGAGCCGCAATCAGAAACCAGTGGCATCCTTGACGTCGGTGAGGACAATTCGCCTCCGGAACTGGTGGAGAGCTCGATAGAGGTCAACCCTGCCGACGCCTTCAGTGTTACCATCACGCTTTCTTTCTTCGACACGTAGTAAAGTTATGTCACTCATCCAAACAAACCTGCGGTTGTCGGACACTAACCGACCCGACGTAACCACATACCTTCCACCATGGAACTACCTACTCGGCTTCACCACGAGCATCCGGCATAATAGCATCGGGAACACGGTGAATGACCCCCGGGGGATTGCAAGACTCGACGTTAGCGGACTTGACATCAGACCCGGGACAGTTTTTCTTAGGTGAAAACAAAAATGAGTGACAGTGACATTGCCGTTCAAGTGGATAATCCTTTGCTAGAGAAGTGGCGTACGCATGCGAAAAGACTTAAGCGCATGCATCAAGCCGCGCACTCCCTCTTCAAGGGTCGTGCGGATATGTCTCTCTTCACGACGGTGGCGCTCAGCCTCGGAGTCGGTTGCTTGAACCTCACGTACGGCATCGGGCAGCCTTCGGCTACCACCGGGGTACCCGCGATCGTTAGCGGTTGTTTGTCCCTACTCAGCGGGTCCGTGACGGCCTTGAACAGCGGGCTTGAGTGGCCGAACAAAGCGGAGCGCCACGACAACTACGCATCACGGTTCGGGGAAGTGGTCCGGGACATCAACACAGAATGTACTTTGCGTCGCCTGCAAGATGCCGAGTACGCATCGGAGGGAGATTTCATCCGCCACATGTCAACGGAGATGAACCGGCTTGAGGAGAACGCACCGAATATTCCCGGGTGCATTGAAAAATCTTACTCTAATCCAAAATGAGTGGCGTCACCGAGGTACGGCTGTACCGGAACACCGTCGACACGGTCCCTACAAGTTACACCAACGTCACCGCGGCGGTGCTCAACTCGTCGACGAAAAACCACGCCACCGGCGTCAAAAGGTACTTGGATGGCGTTACCACGGTGGGCGGGCTCGAGGGCGGGACCAACTACTTTTGGGTGGAGCTCATTGATGCCCGCGGCAACACGGCGGGACCGCAACCGGTCGGGAGCTACACGGCGCCGACGGTGTGGGAGTTCTTCGTTTCGGTCATGCCATCCAGCGACAATGGTGTTTGGCTTTTCTCGGTTGATAGCTCGTTTGGGGATTCGGTTATGATCCCTGAGAGCACTTGGAAGCTGTACTATAGGCAAAGCGATAGAAATCAGGACGCTACACCTAATGATTTCACTTTAGACGCTGGTTTTGCTTCAAGGAAAGATTACGTGTATAGCCAATCCATTGGGTTGGGTGACCTGATGTGGACAATGGTCGACCCGAGCATGAACAACTCCGCATCGTTCACAGTGAATTGGGCTCGTCCTAGGAACGCACCCGGGATTACCATCAAAAGAAACGGTGTCGTCGTGTACACCGAGACATCGGCCGGACCGGAGAACGATGAACCGCATGAGTATCCAATCACGTACACGATACCATAACGGGCGGAACATGTGGTAACATATAGTCTATAGAGTGTTGCGGCGATAAACACTGAAATGTCCCCGTAATTCTCCAGCAAAGCTTCGGGAAATTACTCCTAACTGCGCCCCTGGCCGGGCGCCCCGGGCCTATCTTCGATGGATGGGGGGTCTTGCATTTCTTGCGTCGAGTGGCTCATTGAAAATAAGCGCCGAGGGGGGGCGCAATGGGGGGTTGCGCCCCCCCTCGACGCATGAAATGCAAGACCCCCCAGCTGAGGATTACCGGATGATTCGGGGTGTTTCGGGTAAGCAGGGAAACAACCTTAAATTGGCTGAACATCCTCGAAATGTCCCCATAATCAGGAGAATTGATTAATTCTCCGAAGTTTTGGGAAATAACGAGGAAAACCAGCTCAAATTAAAAATGTCCCCGTACCGCCCTTTCTTCCAACACACACGGTATTTCTCGTTTCTCCCTTATTCGAACAGTGGCTTAAGCCCGCATCATCTGCTGTATTCTGCTGCTCATCCGTCCAGCATCAAACAGCTCAACATTATCTCGTATGTCATCTCTTGCGGATGGTGGTAGAGATCACCAAAGAATTGGCCTCATTTAAATGTGTACAGGTTTTCCAGCAAATGCCAAAGATTACTTAGTATGTGGCTGCCCTTCTATAGCTCTGGCGAGGGCAGTGCTGATGCTGTGGCATGCCTTCCTCTTCCTCGGGCCTATGTTTTTTATTCCTTTCTCCCTTTTTAGCTTGGTGGTCTGCGCTGCTTTTTCTTGTAAGAATATTGATACGTAATTAGTATACCGCCTATGAAGCTCATCAGCAGTAGCAGTAGTAGTAGTAGCAGCCGCATAGGTACCCAGGTACATGTACATCATGAAGCTAAATTACTATCCTACATAGGGCAAAGGGCGAAAGAAAGAAAGATCTGCCCCTCGTCATGCCACCACGCCACACCCGGTTCGCACAACAGGGACAGAGAGGACATAACAAGCAGAGGAGGCTGGCCCACCGCTGCGGCTTGACACTGCTCTCAGTGGCGGGCCTCCCCTTGTTTCTCTGTCGTTCTCCAAGTGCGTTAATCTTAGGGCCAGTCTCTGTGACGAGTACGCATCGGACGCCGCGCGCGGCAGCACCGGTTGCTGTTTGTACGGGCACGGGAGAGGCGGTAGGTCGGCTCTGTGGAGAGCTGAAAAGGGCGCACCGACCTTGGGGGTCAGCTTTCCTCTGCTATAACACGGAGATATCCGTAGCATATTGACGCCAACGTGACCTGAAAGGTTAGCTGCTGTACCCGTCTGCGGCTGTTTCCAGCCTTTTCTACAGTAGGGAGCCCACCACAATTCCTGCCCGACCCGACCACCTTCTGTGATAGTTAAATACAACAATTACAGAAAAAACGAAAGCGAGCAGCGACTCCACCCACGCATACAGACCATGCACCCACCTTCTTACTTTTTTATACTAGTCTTCCTATATTTCGGATTTTGGCAGGGAGGGGCCTTCCAGAGCACTTCTTCAGGCTGGGAAGTTGCCTTTCTGCTATGGTGCTGGGGAGGAAGTCAGGGGTGTGCAACTGTGCATGTGTATGGTTGCGCGCGGGCGCGCGTGTGTGTGTGCGTGTGTGTGTGTGTGTGTGTGTGTGTGTGTGTGTGTGTCTGTCTGTCTGTCTTCGTTTGCTTGGGCGTGTGTGTGTTTGTGTGTGTGTGGAAAATGTTGGGTTCTCAAGGCAGCACTAGTGCGAAGTTTTCACAATGCGGCTGTGGCTGCCCCATTTTTCCTCCTCTCTGACAGAAGTTTTCAGGCCGCACAATGG
Organism: Tetraselmis chui; assembly: GCA_026401115.1. Taxonomy (NCBI): domain Eukaryota; kingdom Viridiplantae; phylum Chlorophyta; class Chlorodendrophyceae; order Chlorodendrales; family Chlorodendraceae; genus Tetraselmis; species Tetraselmis chui. Next base: position 22,683 of record JAPMLY010001543.1, on the reverse strand, counting down.
AGAGCACTTTGAACGCCCTGGGGATGGCCCCGGCTTCCACCACCAACCTTTCCTTCGCCCCCAACGCGCTGACCCCCACGCCCATAGGCGAGCCAGGCACACCTGCACCCGAGCCCCCTGCCGCATTGCCACCCGCAGCTGATGATGCCGGGCCCAGCGGCACAGCAGCGCGGCCCTCAGCTCAGGCAGCGGAGGTTCAGGCCGTATCTGCATCGGGCGCTGACCAGGTGGATCTGAACAAGCACCCCTCTGGTATCATCCCCGTCCTCCAAAATGTGGTGGCCACTGTCAACCTGGGCTGCAAGCTGGACCTGAAGAACATTGCGCTGAAGGCCAGAAACGCAGAGTACAACCCCAAGGTACCCTCCCCTCCCTCTCGCCATTGCGCATCTGACCCGATGAGAACAAAACCTATCAGCACAGCTCATCTGAAGGTCCGAGCGCATCTATCGTAAACAGTGGACGTATTTGCATATTTTTGCTGGCGAGTTTGAAAACGGTTCGTGCGCTTAATCGTCTCGTTTCGGGTAACTAAGTTGAGGGTGTATGTGAGTGAGCGGTTTGCTGTCTCTGCTCGCAGCGTTTTGCGGCTGTCATCATGCGCATCCGTGACCCAAAGACGACAGCGCTGATATTCGCGTCGGGGAAGATGGTGTGCACCGGCGCCAAGAGCGAAGAAAAGTCACGGCTGGCTGCCAGGAAGGTGCGCCATCTTGGCACGCAATACCATCTGCCCAAATTATTTATTGATTGCGGCATCATATTTTCACTCGTGTCATCTTGTGTCACTGATACGGCAATATGCACAATGTAACTGGCAAAGATGTTTTCCCATTTTGTTTTAAAACATCAAACTGCCATGTGATTGTCACCATTCCTAAGTCACGTGTGGTCTCTCCGCAATTTTGGCAGTATTGCAAAATTTTGCAGAAGCTTAACTACGAGGCCAATTTCAAGGAGTTCAAAATCCAGAATATTGTGGGCTCCTGCGACGTCAAGTTTCCCATCAGGCTGGAAGGACTCTGCTACGCCCATTCCTTCTTCGCCAGCGTATGCGCCCACACCCATCTTACTCGTCAGTCCCCCTTGACACATTGCCTCCTGACTCACACCGATATACTTCACCGAGCTTGACTGTCAGCGCTACATGTTCAGTACGAGCCGGAGCTGTTCCCTGGCTTGATCTACCGCATGAAGCAGCCGAAGATTGTGCTTTTGATCTTTGTCTCCGGGAAGGTTGTTCTCACAGGCAAGTGGAAGTCGCGGACTGCCTTTGTGTGGCGCCGCCGATCCTTTTCCGAATGGCATTTTTTTTTTTTTTGTGAATGTTCATCGCAGCCTTCTGCAGCCGTCTGCGGACTGCTCTGCCCACTTCAGAGTGTCCGTGGTTGTGTGTCTGATGACGACTGCTGTGCCTGTCTTAGGTGCCAAGCACCGAGATGAGATCTACCAGGCATTCGAACAGATTTATCCGGTGCTTCAAGAGTTTCGGAAGGGGATGACAGAGGTTGCTCCGGAGGCAACGGAAGGCGCGGAGGAAAGTGCGAAGGGAAAAGCCAATGCCGAGCTTGAGGGTACACCCCCCTTACCATGCCCTTTGTTTCCTAATGGTGCATATCCCCCAGCCCTGCGAATTATCCTTCTTCCAAACACATACCCCAATCCGTATGAAAGTCTCTGACTGACGCGGATTTCTGCATAGGCGCAAACGCTCCCACGGCAATTACGCCCTCACCAGCCAATCTGCTGCTGCCAAGCTGAGCTCACTACTGCTCGGCTCCGAGGGAGGGAAATGGCCGCACCTGATTTGTCGCAGGTAGAAAATGGCAGCGCCCATCACCGGGAAGACGCACCGCTTGCAACCACATCACGCCAGGCACTTGCCGGGGAGAGAGTAGCATGCGGGGATCTCAGTACAACTTGTCTCCCCCATCTCCTTTTTTAGCAGTTTGTTCTGAACCCTGGCTTCTGTGCAGATTTAATAAAGCTCCTCCTAATAAACCAGCCCGTTTTACTTTGCTGTCATGTGAAAACCCATATTCGCGTAATGCAATGTGCAGCTGAATGGCGATAACCGGCTGAGATGTACCGAAGGGTAGTATGTGATTCAACCTCATCCGTCACGAACATCACATCCAGTCCCTATTGCAGCCGTCCTTCGACATGCTAACGGGCTAGTCTACGTGCGGGATAAGCGTGCGTTTACGCTAGCACCATCTTCACTATTGTGCCAATGGCTGCGGTCTTGACAAACAGCAGGCTGTACCAGATCCCGAGGGACCACTTGCTGTTGTAGCGGCCGTCAGCTCCGTGCTCGGCGTACGCATTTGCCCACTGCACAGTACATGCCCACCGGAAGCAGGTGTCAAAGACACGCAACATACTAAAGATAAATCGACTGGACATGTATTCGGGAGTCCTACCGCTTTGCGTGCAATGCACCACAACAAGCCGGCGAAAGCAACAGACACCGGGCTGCCGAGGCCCCCAATCAGGGAGCACGCCAGGAACTGAGGGTAGGTCTCGAGAGCCTGCATATCAGCCCATGTCACACACATTGGCATGTCGTGAAGCGCACTGATGCAACAAGTCAAATGACATGGATGGCTGTGTCTCAAACCTGTTGGTGGCCACGCTGAATGCAGTTGAACTTGACTGCCTCCTCCGAATCGCCCTCTGCATACATCTTAGGGTACTGCAACACACCAGCCGAATACATTCAGCTGCAAGCCTCGCAATGCTATGCCGTGCTGCTGTTTTCCGTGAGAGAGTGGCGACGAGAGCGGAGGGGAAAGGGATAGTACCTTCACCCCATACTTGCTGCGACTCATGCCAACACTCATCCCGAGATTAAACATCAAGAAGCCTGATGACATGCATGCCCACAGTAAGCCGAAGGTTGCGTCGCACGTTTGCCCGTTTCACACAGGTTCCGCCAGCAGCGCCGAGTAATAAAGCCCAAACAGCTCGAGTTGTTATGGAATAGTCCGTCGCACAGTACTAGAGCGATACGGCAACTACTAAGAAACACACTATCATTCTCAGAGAAGCAAGTCCAGCTAAACCGGTTGAATGAAGCCGGGGCACATGGGGTGGCGGGGGGGGGGGGAGGGCGGCACGTACTGCTGCCGACAACGTTGACGAGCAGCACCGCAGGGTAAAGAGCGGGGACCTCGAAGGAAGCGGTGGACGCGAGCTCCAGAGACTTCATCGCGAAGCTGAACCAAGTTCGGCAGAAGGGGATCAGTTGGTGCGTAGAAGAGCGCACCACCAAGCAGTACTGTGGTTGGGGTTTTAGAATGGAATATAGGCCGGAAATCGGTGCGGTGCTTTGAATGTCAACGCGGCTGGGTCTGATGTCGTGAAAACCAAAAATGGTACGAGCAAGGAAAACAGACGATGGCACCACAAACAAGCCGCACACTGTATCTGGGCATGACACAAACAATCGCAGACGGGTTTGGAATAGATAGGAGATACAAGAGAGTACGTTCGTTCCAGTGTAGTCACCCCGCTACTAAATACCTACCGAAATCCCTACGTTCTGTTCAGGACACGAATAGCAGCATAGATAGGTTTACGTCAGGTGGGCCCACACCTCAAAACTGTGTCCGTGACACCTAAAACAACTTAAGAAAAGGCGTTGCGTTGCGCGGTAGAACACAACTAGGGATTGTGCAAAAACTGGCGTCACATTAGAAACAAGAAAGTATGAGCAATGCAAAGCAGGAAGCGTTACATATGATTGAAAGAATACAGGTTACATTATGCACGTAGCTCCGTGGATTCGTTGACCTATGCGGACATCTGGAGGTCGCCACAGGAGACAGATTGGGCGGATGGGGTGGCGGGCGCACCTTTCTCCGACGACGATGGCGGCCGAACCGCCGAAGACCTTGGCCAAGGTTCCCCACATATTATCAGTTCAAATGACGGGAATATAAATAAGACGGGAAGTATGTGAGATTAAGTCCTTGGTAATTAAAGATGGCGAAGTCCAAGACAGGGGTTGTCCAGTGAAGAAGAGAGCGGATGTAGACTGGGTGAGTGGTCGCCGGGCAAGCGACCGAGGCGCGAGACGAGGAGCAGCAGACGACCGCCGTCAAAATAAATTACGATGACGCATCACATTAGGCACTGCTCATAGTATTAGCGTCTTCTCTATTAATTGAATTTGTGTATTTCTACACCTCTAGTACAGATATTACATAAGCATTACTAGTTAGCAGTATAGAGAAGATCCATAATAATAGCAAGTACTTAATTCACGTACATTAAAAATGTACAAATCGGAGCTGGCGCATAGCGTTTTTTAGGCTGCACCGGTTTTGTGTACGCGAACGGGCTAACGTCGTCACTGTGTCGAGCAAAGTTCGTCTGCTTTTCGAGCAAAGACTTGCCACTTTGAGTCGCACCCGAGCAAGGCTAAGCCTAATCTAAAACGGCGTCGTCAAGAGTGTCAAAGGGGGCGTCACAAGCTTTGGCGTTAGTCTTTGTAGCTACGGACAACGTACACTGCTGCGCATGCATCAGCGACATGTCAACAACAGAACCAACGGAAACTCCCTCAACACGAGGTGGAACCCGATGTGTTTGCAACTTTAAGTGGTGTGGGTTGCCTGTGAAGGGCTTTGCTGCTCGGTGTAGCGTTTTTGGGGATAACCTCGGTACATTGTTGCGGCGGCATCTTTTGCGCGATGCGCGAGAGTCGCGCATTCAGCAGATACTTGGCGCGCCAAAACAGTTTCGCGTGCACACGTCGCACTTTGCGGCATCACATGGTTGCACATTGTATGGAAAGCCGAGCATTAAAGCTTCGGCGGTTCCTTTGTGCAAGGAGGCAGTGATGGCTAGGCGGGTGGAGCTTGGTTGTGTCGGCGTCCCGGTAGCGCACGCCGCCCCAGCCACAAAGAGCCGTATCCGGCCATCGTCTACCCGCCCCCTGAAACCTGCTTCTCGACAATCTACGACAAGAGCGGACAGTCCCGCCATCGTTCTTCCACGTAGACGCACCCGTGATGAGGTTGAGGCGATGCATGAGGGAAACGTTTTTGGAGATGGGTGCTATGAAGGAGGAGATAGAGAGACTACACCGCCAACTACAACACCAGTCATTTTCCATGGCCATAGCGAGAGCGCAAGAAGAGGAGGCGAAACTCAGACTCCGTGCAGCCAACCTTCGTGTCAACGAGCTCGACAGCAAAAACGCTAGCTTAGAAGCCCAAGCTGACATTGAGCGCGTGGCAGCGGAGCTCGCGGAGGAGGCGGCCAGGCTCGGCGGCGCTAGGCTTTCGTGGCATTTGGTCACCTCGGCGGACGGGAGCTGGCGCCATCGCATCACGGAGCTTACTGGCTTGGGATATGGTCAGGTCCTTATAGACCTCTATAACTTGCTGAATTGGAACGGGCAAGCTGAAGCACTAAAACTGTGGAATGGGAGGCAATCATCGGCGCGGATGGAGGCAGAACGGAGCGGCACCTCCCAAAGGCGGAGTGGGGGACACGGGAGCGTGCTTGTTAGAATGGTGTTGGACTGCACGGAGTATCGGATACAAGCGCCATCCAACAGGAAAGCTGCGCGCACGGTGTGGTCAGACTACAAACAAGGCCACACAGCTAAGATTCTTGCCGCTATTGCACCGTCCGGGGCTTTCGTTTGGTCATCTGATGCCTTTCCGGGTCGTGTTTCTGACATCGAAATTTGTGAATGCTCTGGGTTTATGGATTTAGTGGAAGAGGGGGGCTGTTACCCAGCAGACAAAGGTTTTGATGGTTTAGCTGCTTCATTAAGCTAGCTAGAGTAGTAGCTCCACCCCGAAAGTTCGGGGGGGTGCTCAGTTCACATCAGACGAGAGAGAACAAGGGGCGCTGCAGTCGAATTTACGTATCCACGTCGAGCGCCACTTTTCTAGGGTGCAAGCATGGGGAGTGTTTAGCCGCAAAAAGATCTCTCTATTGTATGCAGATTTGATAGGCAATCTGTTTTTTGTGGTCAGCCACTTATGCAATTTTAGCACACCTTTGCATGTGGATTCTTGCTTTGGCAAGGAGATGGGCGACGATGAGGAGGCAACTTAAAAATCTATGTCACCCCTATTATGTAATGATTGGAGTTTGTGCCCAATATTGGCCTCTCGTGTCACTTGCAACGCATACTAGGTTCCCCATGTTGCCTCCAAAGAAGACACAGTGCCAATCACTTCGGCTATGCTTGCAAACAATTTCGCTTGTGCATCTTGAAAGCGTGCATCTGACGCGAAGGTAGGCCACGTGTCTTTACGACGGGCGCTCACTGGATCATACATTGCCCGGTCACCGCACTCCTTGTTTGCTTCAATGACACGCGCGCTGGTTTGGCCACGCTGCCGGATGACACGTCGGGATGACAATAGGAAAGGGATGCGGGACAGCGGTGTCTTGACATCATAGGTCTCGCCGGCGCCTGGCTGGTTCCACTTGCATATCCTCGATGTGACAGGGACGTTAACACCATGCTCCGCCATTCTTGGGAGGTGGTGAACAGAAAAAAAGTAGCATGGCCAAGTGTACGCATTGTGCGCTGCGTCCAGCGGGACACTCGCAACTAGCTTGAAGGACTCGTGTACAATGGGGATGCACGCCCTCGAGCTTAACCACTGCCAATTGCGCCCAAACTTTGTAAGGGCGGGGCCTTTGCGATGCTGGAGCTTGCATTTGAAAGAAACAAAATTGTTCCGCGCGAGTGTCTTGACTAGCTCCGACGAGGGATGTAACATCCACGGTGCCACCAAGATGGCAAATTAGCCGGGGGCGAGGCATCTCCATCACGCGGTGTAGTGCATCTTGGATTTTACCACCAAATGCTTGCATGTTACCGGCACCTGACACCACAAGATCAAAGTGGTTTAATATCCACGCCAATTCTACAACAGGGGCATAGTTGTTGAGCTCTGCCTTGGTCACGAGCCACCTATCGTCAACGGGTAAGTCATCTTCTCTCGTTGGCACATCTTCGAATTCCCACCCCTGATGTGGAAACCGTTGTAATAAGATATGGTGAAGACAATTTCCATCAGGGTCTCGCAACTGGACATGCTCACCCCGAGAACGCAAGTCAGCCTCAGTGGCTAATTGGTTCAACACCACAACCATAACTTCCGCATGCCGAGCATTTGATAGTCCGATATCCGCCATTCCTGCTCTAGTGCGCAACCATCGATGCATGACGGATAGAGTAGGGTAACCTTGTGGCCAAGGTTGTGGAAGCAGTGAGGCACCAGGTATATAGTACTTAATTGGCGGTGATAGCCGCAGTCCGCGGGCGGTAGCTGAAAATTACTTAAGCGCCAGCTCCCATTTTCGATTTTTCGCCATACACTGTAATAAAGTACATGCTCCCATATTATGGATCTGCCCTATATTTTTAGTATATATCTAGTTATTGCCGTTGCGCCGATGCGCGCTGAGGCGCATTAGAACCCTAAACCCTAAAACTCAAAACCTGATATAGTGATGTACACTCTTCTGTGAAAGTCTGGATATGCAAAAAAAAAATGCACCCGCCCCGGGATGTGAGCCTGACAGATAAACCTAACCGGAACCCTTGTGACAGTTTGCTTAACGAACAAACTGTGTAAGAATTAATCACGGGTGATGCAAAAAGAATGCGCGGGAGCTTAATTGTTTGCAATGCAACTTAATGTAATTGAAAGGAGAAGGTAAAAGGTTACTTGTCTCCTCCCTCAATTGCAATGGCTTAATAACGAGCCCAACCTAGCTCGCCTTCAGTCTCGAAGCGTCACGCGTCCCTCGGAAGCTCGTCTCATGTGACGTGTTGATTGTCGCCTCGGGCAGACGTGATTTGGCGCGTCTTTACGTTTAATAAGTATACGCTAGTATTCTAGTGGGACTCGGGCAACTTATAGTGATTGCACAATTGCGGGTGTACACTTCCTCGGAAAGTACGGAATGCAACTAGTAATGATACGTACGAGTTCTACAGTCACATGTAATTCTTAGGACAGTACTCTCCCCCGCGTGGTACCTATTGAACCATGCAAACACAGTTAGTGTGGAAGATAACGTACGCAAACGTAGTTACAGTCACAGTCCCGCAAACGGAACAGTTACAGCGACAACCAGCCTACAGGCGTGGTGTCGGGACAACAGAAGTGTGAGAGCTGTAGCCTAGCGACAGCTCTGTACCGAGTCAAACAGTTTATCGGTATGTCCGATCTAGACATGTACTAATCATATCTAGAGTAGCTTACAGTAGCTATCTGCAACTAATACGTATGCGGTATTACTTACAACACTCCCCCTGAAGGTAGCTACGGGATGAAGCGTTGCATTGGGTCTTGTCCTCCAAGGATCGCACTTCGGTGTCGTGCTAGTGCAGGTCCTGGGAGGGGTTTGGTGAGCATGTCAGCCACCATCTGGTCAGTGGGGAGGTACCTCAACTTGATGGTCCCTTGCTCCACGTGGTCTTTGAGAAAGTGCCACTTCAGGCCGATGTGTTTAGTCTTCTCGCTGACCAAGGCATTCTGGGAGTATGCAATGGCGCTTTGGTTGTCCTCCCAGATGGTGGTGGTTTCGGTGATGGGGGAGTCGAAGATTTCCCCCAGGAGTTGTCGGAGGTGGAGTCCCTCCTTGGTGGCGTCAGCCGCAGAGTAGTACTCGGCTTCACACGTGGATTGAGCCACACAAGTCTGTTGTTTGGACTTGTAACTGATTGGCCCGCGTCCGAGGGTGAAGAGATAGCCCGAGCGAGACTTGCGGGTGCTGCTGTCGTTGGCCCAATCAGCGTCGGCAAAGCCTGTGAGTTGGAGACTGTGGTCCATGCCCCCCCCCAACGTCAGGCGCATGTTGATGGTGCCATGGAGGTAGCGGAGGACCTTTTTCAGAGCCTGCAAGTGTGCCTCGGTGGGCGAGGCTTGGGCAGAGCCGAGGATGCTCAATGCCGTGGAGACATCGGGGCGGGTACAAACGGCGGCGTACTGAAGGCTGCCCAGGAGGCTTGGGTAGACGTCCTTGGCCACTCCTGTGAGAGAAGGCGAGTTCAAGTGTGTAAGGCCGGCGAGGAAGCCTGGGTCCATCGGAAGGGACGACGGCTTAGAGTCAGACATGCCGTACTTGGCGAGGATGTCGCGCAGGTACTTGGACTGGTCCAGCGAGATTGTGCGCGTGGAGCGATCGCGGGTAATGTGCATGCCGAGGAGTTGGGAGAGGTCGCCTAGGTCCTTGATTTTGAACCGTGTTCCGAGTTGGGCTTTGAACGATGCGAGCCAGGTGGCATCATTGCAGGCCGCGGGAATGTCATCGACGTACAGGGCGATCATGGCGAAGACGTGGCCGGCGCGGTAGATGTAGATGCACGGGTCAGAAACGCATTGTTGCCATCCATGGTCGACGAGCCACGCACGAAGTAGCATGTTGAACTCGCGGGGGGACTGCTTAAGGCCGTAGAGGCAACGCTTGAGGTGACAAACCTTGGACGTTCCATCGGTGAAGCCGAGGGGCTGGCGGATGTACACATCCTCCCGGATGGGGGCGTAGAGAAACGCTGTGTCGATGTCCAGTTGGCAGAGTTCAAGGTCGCGGGCGGCTGCAATGGTTAGGAAGAGACGCAGGCTGGCCATGCGGATGACCGGGGAGAAGGTCTCCGTGTAGTCCAGTCCAGCGCGTTGACTGCACCCCTTGGCGACGAACCGCGCTTTGAAGCGGGAGACGTCGCCGGCTGTATCCGACTTGACTTTAAAGATCCACATGCTGTTAACGACCATGCGGCCGGGGGGGAGGTCCACAAGGTCCCACGTGCCGTTGCTGATGAGGGAGGAATACTCCTGTTGCATAGCGGCTTGCCATTGGGTGGCTTGGGCGCTGTCCAGTGCAGCTCGGTAGGATTTTGGTTCCACACACTCTCGGGCGGAGAGGAGGGCGATGGCAGTAGGGGACGTGCCGGCAGGTGTGTGTGGGGGACCAGTGACAAGGTCGGGGACGTGAGGGTGCTCAAAGATGTCCTCTTGAGCTTTTCCTTGTTCAGGATCACAACACGCCGTTACGAGTGTGGGTGGGTAGTCGGACAGGTGGGCAACCATATCGCCGTAGCGAATGGGGTGGGAGCGGAGCCGAGCATGGCGAGGTGTTGGCGGGGGGGGTAGGGGTGTGGGTGATGTGAGGTCAATTGGGTGGGATAGGGGTGAGTCTGCGGGTACGTCGTCCGAAGAGTCGGTGATGGCCGAGTCGACGGAGGGTTGTGTGTCGAAGCCTGGGGTGTCTTCCTGAAAGACAACATGTACGGAAGTGGTGATGCGACGCGTTTCCGGATTGTAGACACGATACCCGGGTGCGTCAGGGGGATAGCCCACCATGACGCCGCGAAATGCTTTTTCACTGAGTTTCCGACGTTGTTTGTCGGGGACCTTGGCGAAAACGGCGCAGCCGAAGACGCGGAACTTGGAGGCGTTGGGCACCGACGACGTAAGGAGTGTGAGGGGGACGCCCCCATTAGGTCCGACCGAGCGACTGTACGTGCGGTTGCGAAGGTACACAACAGTGCTGACAGCACACGACCACATGGAGTTGGGAACGGCCATGTTGTGGAGCATCGCCGATGCATTGTCCCGGATGGTGCGCCAGGGACGTTCGGCCTTGCCGAGCATGTGGTGGGCGTATGGGGCAGAGAACTGTACCCCGACGCCGAGGTGTGCGCACATCTGGCGAGTGACAGCAGCTTCAAACACAGAGTCAGAGTCAAATTTGAGGACCGGTGCGAACGCGCCCGTCTGGGAGTGATGGCGGGCATGCAGGTGTTTGATGTCCAAGAGGATGGTTTCCAATTCCGAACATGCGTCGTCTTTAGACTTAAGGAACCGCACCCACATGTAGTTGGTGTGGTGGTCGATGACGAGTAAGCAGTAGCGGAGGCCATGTGGGGAGGGGACATTGACCGGGCCCCAGAGGTCAGCGGACAGGTTGAGGAGGGGGTGGGATGGCTTCGCGCAAGCGGCTGTGTTGCGTGGTGCAGCTGTGGCTTTGTGAAGGAGACAAGAGTCGCACGAAACTTTGGTTACAGCGCTAGTTAACACAGGGCTAGTCGGGACACCGTGAGTGTGTTGGGCCTGAAGGCTTTGCATGTTGAGGTGGCCATATCGACGGTGCCATAGGACGGGATCACACTGGGCAGTAAGGGCAACCTGAGGTGAGGGGTCAAGTGCCGGCGGGGCGGATGGGCTGGAAGGGAGGGCCGGCTGGTGGGGAAGGAGGTAGAGACCGTTTCCGGACGGTTCTAGCATACCCATGCCTGTGGGTACCAAAAGCAAACCAGTGTCAGAGTTGGAGGGGAATATGAATTCACAACCGCTGTGAGTTTGCATCCAGCTGACACTAAGGAGTCTGCCGATACGCTGTGCTGAACGAGATGACAGGTCAGGGGTGTAGAGTGCATACACAGTGCGGTGAATTAGCTGGCCAGAGGCAAGTCTGACAGAAAGTCGCACTGAGCCACTGCCCTTAACGTCAACGCCGACACCGCCCACGCGAGAGGGAGTGGAGGGGGGCGTGAATTTCACGAAGTCATCTCGGAACGCAGTGAGGTTAATCGAGCAGGCGGAATCAACGACCCAAAACTTTGACAGATTACGACCCGGGGCGAGGGAAGAGGAGAATGCCACAGAGCTGAATGGGACACTCACCTCGTCGTCAGCGTCGTCATCAACGCAGTCTGCGAAGGTGGGTAGGCAATCGGTGTCATCGGCGGGGGCGTCGTCGGCAGGGACGTCGCTCAGCAGCGCAGCGTGAGCAGAGGGGGTGCCGTCGGCGGCGCCGTACTTCTGGACTGTCAGCCTACGCTTGGCAAGATTCCACTTAAGAATAGCGTCATCAGTGGCATTGCACGCGGACATGAGATGGTGGAGGCTGCCACAAACGCCACACTTGTTGGGTCGTTGGCCGCGAGGGTTACGGTGTGGTGGGCCTCGACCGCTGTGCGAGCCGCGGCCCGCAGCGACGAACGCGGAGATGGGAGGAGGTGATATGTCCGGAGCGGTTGCGTCCGGAGCAGGGTTGTCTTCCATGTTGTGCGCAAGGTGTAGAATGCTCGCCATAACTTCATCAGCCGACATGATGTAGTCCGTGTCGAAGGCGTTGATGACGCATTGCTTCGCCTGACCGTGTGGGCCGCTGCTAGAAATGCCGCGCAGCATGAGGAGACCGAGGTGGTGGGGGTGGATGGCAACGGAGCCATCAGCCAACTGGCATGTGTCGTTGTACTCGTCAAAGGTCTGGCGCATGTAGTGGACATAGTCACTGAGTGACTGACCGGGGCGCTGTCTGACCGTGAGATTGTCCAAGAGGGACAAGGAGCGAGCAAAAGACCGACAGTCAAGGCGTTCACAAAGGATGTCCCACGCGGCGGCGGCGCAGTCTGGGCGTGCTGGAGAAACGCATTTCATGGCTTGGTCAGCGCGCTTATTCGCGCTGGCTGCATGGAGGAGCAGCGTGTAGGCGTAGTGTTGCGCTTGTTCGTCGAGCCAGACGCCGGAGTCGCGGATGGCCAGCTGAGGAATGAGGTATGCGGCCTTGATGGAGAGGAAATTAAGGAAGGTCCTCTTCCATTGCTTAAAGTCCGTGGTCGGGCACATGACGGGGACCGACATCTTCATGGACCGGTTGAGGGCGTCCTTGTCGAAGCCGGGGGCTTCGTGTGCCGCCCGGTTGATGACCACCGGGTCGATAGTGGGGCGACGACGGCCCCGGGGGTTGGGGTCGCCATGTTGGAGTGGGGGAGAGTGCCGGCCATGAAAGGGAGGAGGTGGGCCACCGGGAAAGGGAGAGCGGCCGGCCATGGGACGCGGCGGGCCGTACGAGTGCGGGTGGTCACGGTAGGGGGGGATAAGATGAGAGGGCGCCTCCGTGATATGGGGGCCGGGGTGGTGAAGGGCGTATCCGGCGTGGGGGAAGGGGGGAGGTGGTGGGAGGTGATCAACCCGGATGGCGTGACGCGAGGGGTCGTAGTGCGCCTCGGCACGCGCGGGCTCGCGGGGCGCATCGTGGCGGCGCTGTGCGACTGTGGGGTCGCTAACAGGGGCTGCAGCAGGAAAGAGTGTTTCTGCGTCCGGGGTTACGAAACCAGGCTGGGTATGGTCACTCAGGTGGAGGGTGTGACCGTCGTGGCTGTGCCGGACGGGTTCGAGTGGGGCATCGTGGCGGCGCTGAGCTACAGGGGGGTGCGGATTAGCACCCGCAGCAGCGACAGCACCCTCGGCCGACTGCGAGTCGACACGAGCAGTTAAGCTCGCCACTTGCGCAACGAGCAGCGCGAGAGTATCGGGGGGGTGATCGAGGGTGCTCTGGTGAGAGCCTGACTCAGGGGAATCAGCAGGTGAATCAGGCGGGTTTTTCTGCTCCATTTCGACAGAGGGAAAAAAAAAAAAAAAAAAGCTGAAGGAAAAAACAGGCAGCGGTAAAGACCGCTAGCCGGACTCGTGCCTAACAGCGGTATGCTAAGAGACGGCCTGATGCCCGCCGACCCCTCGGCCTGTAGCCCCGGGGTGTCTCAGAGCACCTTTTCTGTATCCTCCACCCAGTGTGGGGCACAAGTCGAGGCCAAGGCCAGGACAGGTGGAGCGCTGCGCGAGGTGGCTGATGCGCGAGGCTAGTATAAAAATAAAAATAAAAGGTAAGCTACGGCTGGCGTGCGACCTGTGGATGCGTATTCACCCGACAGTGCACCCCCCCGTTCTCCAGCTTGGACCTGTGTGCACCCTGTCCACACACGACGAGTGCGTCGGTGTGGTTGGCTGGCTATCTCCGGCGGGTGGCTGGCTTAAGAGGGTGGTGGCGGGTTTTTAAAATCGCAGTTTATACTGGCGATACCGCCGACTACAGGTTGAAAGTACTAGGTGTCTATAGAAACTTGCCTTCTGCGGGAGAGCTGTCGATCGCAGCTCGCCGAACCAGGTTGTCGCGCGTGGGTGACGTGAGGCGGGGGCCCATAACCTATTGAACCATGCAAACACAGTTAGTGTGGAAGATAACGTACGCAAACGTAGTTACAGTCACAGTCCCGCAAACGGAACAGTTACAGCGACAACCAGCCTACAGGCGTGGTGTCGGGACAACAGAAGTGTGAGAGCTGTAGCCTAGCGACAGCTCTGTACCGAGTCAAACAGTTTATCGGTATGTCCGATCTAGACATGTACTAATCATATCTAGAGTAGCTTACAGTAGCTATCTGCAACTAATACGTATGCGGTATTACTTACAACAGTACCCTCCGCCTCGCCCCCGCCTCGTACCCTCCCCCTCTAGACAAAGTCGAGAATAAACGTTAAGCCAATCCTCTCATCAACCTCATGCCAATTGCAGTAGATCTAAGGTCTTCGGTTCATGTATTTGAAGTCCATGAGAATAGGCAGCTCGTGTTTGGTGTGCCGTTCTCATGAAGTCCAAGTACTCCCGATGTTTGGCATAATGAAGCCATACATGTGAGTCCAAGAAACATTGTAATACAATTGTACGTTGAACTTCATTTAAGCGGTGCCAAAATATGTTGTCCTTGAAATGGATGTAGAACAACATATTGTTCCCACGGCGTCATGGATCATTATTTGTCGATATGGACATTAGAGATGTGATCAACGTCTTAATGTCGTCATCTTCATGAGTGGTACATGAACATACGGTCGTTACGTAGCTTTATGACGGAGACGAAGATTGTTGACGTGAAACACCGGGTGTAGACGTACAATGGATGGTAACTCCAGTTTGTAATTGTTCGCGACCAACATTCTCTTACAGCGTAAACGTTCCCAACTTCCGGTCCTTGAGCTGCCCGTTAATTTGACCATGTAGAAAGCGGCTTTTTGTAATTACCGAAACCTTATCACCTCGCTGAAATTGGGGAGCAGTCGACAACCGAGAACGAACTTGCATGCCATCTTTGTGCTAGCGTAACACAGACGTAACCAACTTGTGCACCTCACGTAAATGTTGTTAACGCTCTTGAGCAACCTTGGAAAATGGAATCGACGGTCGCATGGGCAATAGCAAGTTTGACGGTTCTTCATGCGAGAGCCCAAAGTCGGCTTCAAATGGGATGTGTTCAATTCCCAACGCTCGACTAGCGTTGTATGCGAATCATATTTTCGGTAGCCCCTTCACCCACTCATTCACTCATTTCCATTGTGACATGTAAAAACTCGCAGAATATGTTTAAACGCAAAATTTATTCGCTCGGTTAAACCATCCATTTCCGGATGTCGACTGGAAGGCATATCAAGCTTAATTCCGAAACGTCTCCAAAGTGTGTGATATAATGCGCTGACAAAACGTGGGTATTTATCGCTAACGACCACGCGCGGAAGGCCATGTAAACGGTACACACCTTGTAAAAGACGTTAGCACTTTTGTCTGATGTAATATCCTATGTATAATAAGGAAAAAAGTGCGCCAATCGCGATTAGTGGTCGACAACCACCAAAACACTGTCAAAACGGGCACTAACATGTAAGTGAGTAAAATCAAGTCCAACCGTGTGCCATGGTCGAGGCGGAACTTGTAAAGGATCGAGAGCACGCGCCATGTGGCCTCGCTCTTTGGCGTGATGGCAAACAAGACATATGTGTTAGTAGCCATTGACGTCTTGTCGAATGCGACGCCACAAAGACTGTCTTGTGCCTTAGCTAGCGTGCTTGCGTAGGCACGGTGACAAGAAGAACCACTGTCGTGTAACTCAAACAATTCTGCTTCGGCATGGGGTCGTTCGGAATGCACTAGAGTCTTGCATTTCTCCAAAAAAACAGTCACGGGGAGCAATTTGTCTATTCTTAGCCGACGGACCCTCGTCCCCATAAAAGGAGCATGTTGTGTAACCCAGTCGAACTAATTTACCAATTTACGGGTACAATTGCATGACATAAGCAGTTGAATTGCTTAAATCGGCGTCTAAACTCCGTGAAGAAATCGGGGCGTCATGATTTCTCGACGAGTGGGACTGTAATCATGGATTCAAACATTGTGGCACATCAACATCCCAATAGAGCGGGAGATTGGCTTGCGCGTAGAAATCCGCCCGTCGACTCAAAAGGCCAGCCTCGCTTCTTGATCCCTTGCGATGGGCCATACTCATCGCTCCCGTAAACGGCTTTAAATCACGCATGTAACGTGCTTGCCGTATGTTTAACCTATCGTTTGTTTGCATGAGCATATATGGCAGTGTGTCGTGGTCCGCGACCACCGTAAACAACCTTCAAGGCACCATCTCCAATGTTTCGCGGCTTCACAAGCAGCCAAGTTTCCGAGTCGTAAGCTGAGTGAGAGTTGACACGCTTTGCAATGTTAAGTTTGCGCGCCATGTAAGAGATTATTTGAAAACGTCCTCCCTTATATTGCAGTAAGACAATTGCAATTCCCACTGACGAACCATATGAAGCCAAGGTAAACGTCGCGTCCCAGTTTACCTCCGGGAGGACCATACATTGCGCATAAATTAGTCGTAAGTTGAGAATCTCAAAGGCTTGCATGCATGTAGGAGTCCTCACAACCAATTGCGGCTTGGACTTCTTTAACAAGTCTGTTAACGGCCCCGACGTATCACTAAAGTTATGAATGAACTTTGCGTACAAGTTCCAGAACTGAACGAAACTACAAACCTCGTGATGTGTCTTAGGCACCGGTCACTCCTTGACGGTCTCGACTTTCTTTGTCGAGACGGAGAGCTTTCCGCCGGAAATAGTGTAGCCAATGTACACCCATTCCATTTATCCATCCGGAGTTGGAAATACGGTCTTGTGGACATCCTCCTCTCGTTCTCAAACTTGCCAAAATCCAGAGGCCAAATCCAAGTGAGTGTAAAAATGTCTTCCTTTTACTCGTCCGGGGTGTCGTCCACACGATGTGGGCACCCTTTCGCGTAAACCACGGCTGTCAATGTACATGCGTAGAGAGCCATCCGGTTTGCGAACAAGCAAAATTGGCGATCCAGATTCGCGACAACTAGATCGAAACAATCAAGCACCCACTTCGTCGTTTAACTTTCGATTTGATTCCTCACTCTCAGATGGCGACAAGCGGATAAGGGTTTGACTTCGCCTAGGACCAGTAGTGTCAATTGGATGGTCCCAGGGTCGACTAACATGAGGCGAGTCGACCGGTTGAAATAGCTCCGGGAAGTCGTCAAACAACATCTTCCGTACGTCTTCTCGATATTGATCGCTGAACTCGTCACCAAGATGGAATTCCGCTGAAGGTTGCGGATCGGCACTAGACAAATTAATAGAAAAAAGTCCGCTGTTTGTCCGCTAGCTCTACCTAATTACCGTATTAGCTTATGGACTTTGGTAGATGACATGCGAAGAAATTCGGGTCGTCGATCCAACACTGACTTTAGTCTCGACGGCAATACCATCCAATAACGTAAAAAAAGCTCGGTAATCGAACTTAAGTGTCGCTTGCTCACCATCCAACCATGGTAAGCCCGACACGATGTTCGATGCACGCAAATCTCGAAGAACGTGGAACACACGAACAAAGTCGTGCTGAGCGAGAGTGAAAGTAATACATCCACACGCCTTGGGCGAAGCAACTCGATGTCCGTTAGCAAGTCGCACATGTGTCTTGGTAGATTGCTTACGCAGTTCCAATTCCATCCGCGTAACAAAATCTTTCGACACAAGATCCAGCGTCGCAACAAAGTCAACAAGCATTGTTTGTTGTCGTTGACGAGCTGAGGTCGAAACCTACAAAATAAGTTTCAGAAAATGACGATTTTCGGTGTATTCCGTCAAAACAGCAAGGGCAACGTTGTGTGTTGTTTGTTTCTTACCGATGCAGTCCAAACCGTCCGCTGTTGGTACATTTAGATCTTATGTCGGTGCTACATCATTAGTAGGTGGAAGCGGACATTCCGAATCCACCAACCCCATGTGCACATGGGATTGGTGCAAGGAGCAGGCGCCACCGTCTCTTGCGGTGTTGCATTGTAAGACGACTGTCGAGTAAAGCATTGGATGCGGGTAAGGATCTCATGGTATATCTTCCAATTGGCCGCGAGCTTGTTGAATTTAGCCCACTTACGAAGAACATAGATTGTGAGAGTAGACTTAATCATTGTACGCCGACATTTCTCAACTTGCTGTCCGATGGTGTCCACGAGTTCCGAAGGTGGATTAATGTAAACCTCCTCACCAGGCAGTTCTCTCGACAAGATTGTGCCGGGAGGAGAGCGTTGAGATAAGTCCCCATGCTCATTGAACCCCTTGTCATCAGCACACCCTCCAATGTGAAAGAGAGTTGTTTGTGCAAAGAGTAAAGACCGTATCGACCAGTTTCCAATCAACTCAAGGTAAAGTTTTACAAGCATACTCCTCAACCTTTGCTTACTCTATTGACGATTACGTCCGGCTTTACGAATTACAAGGCATCCTATTGTAGTCGTCGTCTCAAATGAAGGACTCACCGAAGTTGAAGGTAAACCATCCTCCTCTTCTACAATAAGTAGCGCAAGATGGTCTTTCATACTAGTAGTCTGCTGCTCTTGTCCATCATTAGGGCAGTTTGTCCACCATCAATCTTGCTTGTCCGGCGAAAGATGGTCTTTAATAGTAGTAGCCGGCTGTTCTTGTCCATCATTAGGGCAGCTTGGCCACCATCAGTCTTGCTTGTCCGTTTTGTTCGGCGACTCTCCTTGCTGCTCAAGACACTTAGACATGCGATGTCCGGGCTTGTGGCATTATTTTAAACAAAGTTGTCCGTCCATGTGGCGTTGTTGATCCTTGAGCGAAAGCGCCTTCACAATGGCGTTGAAATAAAATCGACGCCCATGCTTGCGCATCTTGCCCTTGCCTTTGCCCTTGCTTTTGCCCATGCCCTTATTATTGTCCTTGTCCTTCGGTCCGTCCTCTTGTTCGTCCGGACGAGGTTTCTTGCCTCCATTGCCATTGCAACTGAAATCGAAATTGTATTACAACAATATAGGCGAATTACACCGATTATTGCATAACGGCCATCAATACTCTGCCATCTAAGACACTTAGGAGAACTATTGGTCATGGTACTCTTCGATCAGGTATACCTTTCAACACACTTATTTGCAATGTGTGACGACGTTCCTCGGAGGATAAAAACCTGTAAGCAACCGCAGTAATTGCCACAGTTCCCCTACCTAGGCAATAACAACAGAAATGATTTTGTAATCAAGGAAAAACAGATCTAAAAGTAAATCCACTTGTCAAGAATGCAAAGTGAAAGCAGATGCTCGACTTTCACGATGCACGGCCAGCTCCCACCGAACCGGGGTGCCGACCGGCCTAGGCCGATCGGCGTTCGAGAGGTCGACGGACCAGCCTAATCCAGCTCACGCCTCACATCAGTCTTGCCGGAGAAAGGATGGGAAAGGCTAGCGAAAACCCCTCCTTACACGGTCGCTCGTTGACCCCGCCGTCGCATCCCGTAAGCGCCGCCCCAAGGTCTTAGCCGCTCCTCCCGTCGCGATTTTCATCCTTGTCGAGGTCCCTCGTCCTCTAGAGGGCAAGTGTGTGTGGGGGGGGGGGGGGGGGGGCATGATAGCCAAACAAAGAAAGCTAGCTCTCTTGCCGCCGCGCTGAAAAGTTTCCTTGGCAATTTCCCCGCCTTTTTTTGTGGGTTGACGGGCGGGTTGACGTCGAGCGAGCATCATACCCCAGCGTTGATTCCCCGTTGTCCGCCGCCCGCTCCAATAGCCGTGTCTAAACGCTGATCCGTCCGCATCCTTATCGCCAAAACCCATTTCACAGCTACCCCCCCTCCCGCCGCGCCTCCTTATCGGGGACAATATCTGAGAGTATTCAATCGCGAAAACACACATCGGACGGCCCGAGCGGGAGATCTTGGCGCCGGTAGCGTACATAAATCATTTGTAAAAGCCCTCCGTACGAGGCTCTCCCGAAAACTGTTGATCGCGCGGATCGCAGATGCTGGCTCCCACCGCTTGGCCGCCTACCGTGCCATGCCCGGCACGGCAATAAGGTTACCAAGGCCCACCACAAAAAGCAGGGAGTGAGTGCCGACGGGCATGCGAGAGCAGTTTCCTCCAGGACCGCCGCCGCAGCGCCGCCGGCGGGCGCTTAAGTCTGGCCGAATTGTTTTCATTTTCATTTTGGGAGCTCTTTACGCTAAGGAGCGACAAAGACACCAAGAGGAGGGACTGTGCTTCAAGTGCCACAATAAGGGTAGTCGTGTCTTCTAGTGCCTTAAGCTGAAGGGTAAGAGGCAGGTAGACACGCCTCACAAACAGCAATGGTGATGGGGAGACTGTTTCTTGTATGACCTAAATATTCTTGTCATCAAGCAACCTTGATAGCGGTTGAGGCGCAAGGATCAACCCCGACACCTGCGTCGACAGCCTTTGCGAAATTTGCAAAGCACGTAGCAGAATGTCGTCAACAAAGCAGGCAAAGAAATAGTTGTAGATATGTAACAACATACGTCCCATCGATTGGACGCTCGTTAACTTTGTCTTCGAGCCTCTTCACGCACGACTTGGCTTCACTTTAGAGGGGCGTACAAACGACGCGGGTCTTAGCTCGCATGGTGACTTCCCTCGTTGTTTGCCGAGTGACTCCATCTTGGAGAGCAACTCAAGTAGAGAGAGGGTGCTCATCAGTCCACCATTGGAGCCGGCTGAAAATATTAGAGAAGCTTTCCGAGAGCTGTAGGTGCACACCTCCGACATATGCAATGGTTGTCTTTGTTCTACCATAGTGAGCTAAGTTCAACGAGGCCACTCGCCATTTGAAGTCGTACCATGAGTTTTATGCAAGGACGCGATTTTTTTCCTCGTCAGTTTGTGGACGACCCGGCTAAGCAAGAGGTCATAGCGCATGTTTTATGACCAGTATAATTGTGGTTGGTCGACGATGCTTGTCAGTTTTATGATTCAGCCCCGACTACAACCCCTTTGAAATCTACTAAACTTCATCAGTACCTACACCATGACACAAACCTATAGAGGCCATCGCTACGATTCGACAAATTTCCCCGGACATTACCGCCATGTTAACGGACTTCACACATGCTCGCTATGTGATTCGAGCTGAGCTAAACGTGAAAACTCGTGACGGTGGACATAAAATTTCCGGAGTAGTCAATTGCGCTGCGATATTTGATTTCATGTCAAAAGACTTCGCACGGCGCTTTTCACGCGCTTCCGACTTGCAAGTCCAAGGCCAAGACCCCATTTCGTCACGATGATGGACAACGTGTGATGTCTTCAACGTTTAACGAATTTACTTTTGAGCCGGCTCGACTTAAGTTTCATCAACTGAATTTTTGTGTCTTACATAATTTGCGCGATGCTCATTTGGTGCTCGCTTTACCAAAATGAGCACGGTCATGTACATTTCGGCACGACGCGTGTCTTCATTTTGATATGGACGGGACAACCGTAGAAACCCAGACAAAAGAGCGCCGTCCGGAGTGTATGTTAATGTAATATGGCAAGGTTCAAAAGCTCATGCGTAAGTCGCGACGAATCAAGGGACGTAAGACAAAATTATTCGCGATTAACGCCACGCCACTTGCGGAACAGCCGACTGGGTTTCACACATGAGAGGAGTTTACAAGAGACCACCGTAAGACATTCCGGAAGTTATTGTACTATGAATTCCTTGAGCTACCGGAACATGTGGACTCGCCGCATGTAAGCCGACTGTGGGGTCTACCCCTTGAAACAAATGGCCCGATATGAAGTGGCCCCGTCTCAACGGATTCTCACTTGGATAGCGTGCTGAGCTCAACCGACAGCTTTAAACGCAGTGGAGGTAGGCCTTATTCCCCCGAGTCAAAGTGAGTTCGAATCGCCAATTCTTTTTGTGCAGAAAGGTTATGGCTCGCTTCGCATGTGCATTGACTGTCGTGGTGTTGCAGATGAAATGAAATGGCTACACGTAAGTCGTAACGGCCTCACAAGGGGGGGGGGGGGTTTGGAGACTAAAGTAGGGAAAGGAGAGAGATGGCGGCCGGCGAAGGCACCGGCGGGGCCAGCCGACCGTCTTTAATAGGGAACAAAGAACCGCAATTAGCACAACACCAAGTACTAAGGCTGCCTTGCATATAAGCACTAGGTAACGGGAGGCTAGTGCGAATACCCCCTTAAGGTAGCCGAGATTTTGCCGTCGTCCTAACTTGTGTCGATGAAGGCGCAATCTTAGTCGTAGTTATTGTGTTGGTAGCTCGTGTCTCATGCCGGGTAGGTGTTGCGACAGATGCTCACATGACCTTGCCGCTACATGTGACTTGCCGATAGAAAACGGTTCCAAATACACGGCGGAATGAACTATTACGATTTGTTGCGGGGAAAACTGTCCGCGGACGAATTAGCGGACGCATAAGAGCTACCGGCGAGGAACGAGTAATGCCAACATAGTTGTTAAGAGCATGAAGGCACGCAAAAGCATGGAAAGGCGCTGCTCGTGTTGAATCTCCCCCTTTGTCGTGAGCAAGGTTAGATGTCCACTAAGTTATGCGAGCGTTGTGGCGTTGCCTCGCGATAAAAAACAATGATTGAAGTACGCGTGGGCCGAATTTTCTCGGGTCGGTTAAAAAAAATCAGATCCGGTCGAGAGCATCGGTATGCTGGAGGCTTTGTGGGGGTGAAAGCTGGGTGGGGCAAGCGTGGCGCCGGCGAAGGCTTTACACACATTATTCTCCGGTTAACGTGGGAGATGT
>JAPMLY010001542.1:0-69660 GCA_026401115.1 Tetraselmis chui | reverse complement strand
TGGTGTGGTGAGGGTTTGAGTGGGGTTTGGGGGGACGGGAGGGTGGGAGGGAGGTTGTGTGTGGGGGGCGGGGTGGGGGGGTGAGGCGGAGGAGTCCATGGGTTCAGAGGAGTCTTCGGTGATGATGGGGAGAGGGGAAGGTTGTGTGTAAGGGTGTGGGACCGGGGGGGGGGTGGGAGGGTGGGGGGAGGGATGGGCGTGGTAGGAGGAGGTTGAGGTGGGGTGTGAGGTCGCGGGTTGGTGTAGTGGCCATGTGTTTTGGGTTGGGAGGGTCGGGGTGTTGGAAAGTTGAATCTCCGGGAGGGAGGAGAGGTCGAGAGGGAGGTCCTCGTCTTCCTGGAGTTGGAAGTCGGAGGGCTCCAGGTGCCACTGGCTGGTGGCATGGGTATCTGCGAGGTGTCTGGTCCATTGGAGGAGGAGGGCTGGGGGGTTGCGGTGGAGTGTGAATTTTTTTGTGATGGTGAGGGGCGGCGGAGAGGGAGAGGTGGTGAAGATGGGGTCCTGGAGTCGGGCTTTTCCGAAGGTGGAGTAGTGGTGTGGGTTGACATTGAGTGTGCAGGTGGATGGAATGCGTGTGCCTCTGTGGGTGTATGTGTGGGTGAGAGGGATGGTGACTGTGCCGTTGGTGGAGATGAGTATGCAGTACATTTCAGCACTGAGTGAGACTTGGATGCTGGTGGTGATAGTGGGCGAGTTGGAGGGGTGGGAGCGAAAGTACGAGCCATCAGGGAATTTTTTCAGAGTTGTGTAGTGGTAGAGGCTGAGGGGGTGTTGGGGAGGATGGGTGGGGTTGGGGGTATGTTGTGTGAGGTATTCTGTTGCAGTTTGGGATAGGAGGGTGTATAACCAGTGTGTGGGTGGAATGGTACCGTCGGAGTTGATGCATGGTAGGGAGAGGGAGTGGCGGGATTGGACTAGGACAGTGGTGAGGCAGGTGTCAGCCCAGGATAAGCCGGGGACGTGTCCTGTGACGGGGGGTGGTGTGATGGTGATGGTGTGAAGGTGGTGGTCAGGGGGTACTGGTTCATAGGGTGAACGGGGGAAAATGTGAAGGGATACAGGTCCAGACTGTGAATGAATGGGATTATTGGGCAGGTGGAGGATATTTACCCAGAAGGAGGACGGGTCGGACTCGATCGGGACGGGAGTGTCCAACGGCTGGAGTGCGTCCGCGAACTGGAGGGTGAACTGGGCTTGCTCGGGTAGGTCTTCGAGTTTGCACAGGTTGTGGGATGGGGGGGTGAAACCTGTGGAGGTGAGAGCTGTCGCGAGGTCGGAGGTGAGGAGATCCTGTAGTAGGGCGACTGTTTCTTGGCCGGTGATACCATTGAATATCGGGGAGCGGATCTTCATCCTGCGGCCTGAAACTCCTGGAGCTGAGGCAGCCCGGAGAAAGCGAATTTTCTGCTGACTTAGTTTTTCCAGGAGCGGAGGGGATGAGAGTATGAAGGGGGGCACTGGACCGGCCGAACTGAATTCACGCTGGCGTGAAGTCAGTTGGTACAGGAGCCCCACCGCTACACAGGAGGTAGGAATCGTCAGGTGGATCTCTTGGAAGCTCGTGTGGAGCTCGACTGGCAGGGGGGTGACATCGTTGCATTTCGGGGAGGTGGGGTGGAGGGTTCGTGTAGCGGTCGCGGTCCACCGTGTGTGTTGGGCGATTTCCCTGCCTATTATATTTCGGATGCGGTTGGGGAGATCGGAAAGGTCGTGTAGGCTTTCGAGTAGCCAGCGGCGGGCCAACGAGCATGCCGACACGATCGGGTCGGGGTGAGATGGATCCGGGAGGAAGACTCCGTGGATCCAGAACCGAGCGAGGTGGGGGGGGGTGGTGGAGTACTGGCCTGTGAGGAGGAGGGAGTCGACAGTCCGGGTGGAGAGGTCGTCGGCCTGTCCCGTGGTCTCGGTTGACCGTGGGGGGGACAGGACTAGAGGGGTCTGTAGGCCACGACGGAGAGGGAGGGGGTCCAGTGGCGTGCCCAGGAGTTGCTGGGGGTGGATGAGCTGGGGTGCGGTGAGAAACGGGGTCAGGGGGTGTCCCGCGAGTGCGTTCCGGGGTTGGTAGAGGTCGGTGAAGCGGCCATGCGGCGGGGGGTCCTTCAGAAGGGCCTGCCTGTAGGTGGGGGGGGGGGTAGGGGGCGTAGACATGGCGGTCGAGTAGGATTTCGAGTGAGGGAGAGGGATGTAGGAGGTATGTTTAGCTTTTGTGGTTGGTTTTTGAGAGTCGTTCACGTGTTGGCTGCACGCGACCAGGCCTGATGGGACCTGGGTTTGTTGGATGTTGGCGGCGGACAGGGACGTCCGGACGCTCGGAGGGGCGCGATGGGGCGCGCTGCCGACCGGTGAAGAAGCTTTTTGTAAGCGATGAGGTGTCAGGGTGTGACGTAGTACTTTGACGGGTACTTGTGAAGATTTTGAAGTGGATGGCGCGGTAGCTGTCGGGAGGATAAAATTCAAATCCCTGGAAGCTGCGCCTTTGAGCGTGTACCGTCTGGTGTCGCTACGGATCCACTGACCATTGTGAGCTAGGCTCGGGTGGGGAGAGGTGGATGGTGCACGCCGTCCGGCAGCCCTGTCCACCAGTCTTGCGCTCAATGGGAGGCCAGGCCCAGAGCGAAGACGATCGGCGTTGCTCATCCGAGCTACCGATCCATCCCCGTGTTTCGTGGTTCAGTAGTACTTTAGTAGTACTTTGGATCTGTTTCCTGTCTTTAGTGACGGTAGGAAGCGTTTTTCAATTTTGCTCTAATACCTTGGTTGGCGGTTCATCCTCGAAATGGTGTACGGATATTATGATTTTCCAAAACCCTCCGTACATGGCTTCCCGACAGCTGCTGATCCCGCTGATCGCAGCTGTCGGTACCTACTTCAGCCTACTACCGTGCTAGACCTGGCACGGCTACCGTTACCAGCGCCCACCGTGTGGAGGTAGAGGTAGGTGCCGACGGGCCTGCGAGCGCACCCCTCTCCGGGGCCGCCGCCGCTGCGCCGCCGGCGGGCGCCATGTGTGGCGTGGTTGGTTTATGTGAGGATGAGGACGTCAGGGTGGTGGGTGGCGGTGATGTGTTCTACGTCCATTATGGATGTGTGGAGGCCACGGGTGTTGAGGTTGATGAGTTGTAGTGGTTGTGCTAGATGGTGTGAGAGGGTGGGTGAGGGGAGAGGGACAGAGGGATTGGGAGGGTCTTTGGGGGGGCGGGCTTCGCGGTTGTGGGGGAGGATCGGTTGGAAAGGTGGAGGGGAGGGTGGGTTGGGGAGGGTCGGGGTAGGTGGTGGGGGGGAGGGGGGTCGCTAGAATAGAGGTAGGGTGGGGGGGTGGGGGGGGGGTTGAGGGCGGTAAGCACTTGGGAGCGTCCCACCGGGAGGGGAGTGGATCGAAAGGTGTGGTGCCACAAGAGTGAGTGTAGTGAGTAGACAATAGTGCGAGGGTCGAAGGGAGGAGGGTTATAGGTTTGGTCGGGGGGTGCTGTAGTGATGAAGTAGGTATGAAGTAGAGCGTGGGTTCCGCACGACCACGCGTGGGATGTGTCGTTTTGGCGAGGGGGGTTAAGTATGCGTAGGTCACCGACAGGCGGAGGAGGGTGTTAATCCATGTACACACGGAATGGCATGAAGGGGGATAGGACCGCCGCTTCCCGGAACGGAGTTGTACGCCTTATCCAAGTACCGCCAAAAGTCGGTACCCGATAGGAACATATTGTGTATATGAACCCATCGCATCGCATCGCGACTGAGCGGCGACCACCTATAGCGAACACCTATAGGTGGAGGGCCAAGACTCCCCCGGAGTCTAGCGTACAAATGTGTCCATTAGTAGTCATACTGAGGGATATGTAAACAGAGGGGAAGAGTTCCAAGAGGCGAGAAGGGCGAGGGAGCGAGTAAGGGGGTTAGGAGGCGGGAGTGGTGGAGGGAGTCCACCCAGGTTGCTGAGGAGTGTGTGAGGTGGAAGAGACCGAAGTGAGAGTGTTGCCATGTGAGGACAATAAGGGAGCGGTTGGGTGAGCCGGGGTGAGGGGGTGAGCCTCTGTTAGAGAGGTTAGTCCATTGGTCAAGGTAGAGCTTATGTTGGTGGAAGTTATCAACTTCGTTATTGGCGATTTCGGTGTATGAGGCGGAGGCTGTGGAGTGGAGTTTAGATAGGGAGGTAGCAATGCAGTATAAGTTAGAGAGGTCTTGGTAATGCTCCCATTGGAAAGAGAGCACCGTGGAGGAGTCTAGGTTTCCAATGGGGGTGGGTAGCCCATATTCGAGATTTAAGTCAAAGAGGTAGTTGTGTAATTTGATGCCATATGTGGTTGAGGTAACGTGGGC
The DNA here is from genome assembly GCA_026401115.1 of Tetraselmis chui. Taxonomy (NCBI): domain Eukaryota; kingdom Viridiplantae; phylum Chlorophyta; class Chlorodendrophyceae; order Chlorodendrales; family Chlorodendraceae; genus Tetraselmis; species Tetraselmis chui. The sequence goes on along the minus strand of JAPMLY010001542.1, from coordinate 65,346 downwards.
CGGGAGTGAGGACCGAAGCGAATGCGGAGTAGTTACTATATGCTGTCGGATGCCATGTAGGGAGGTGGGGGGGTTGTGGGGTGTAACCTCTGGGCCGTGAGGCCCGTTATGTGGGTAGCTAATGATGATAAGCGGCCTTGCCGGCCGAGGCTTGTGGAGGGCGAGGGTGTGAGGCTCCGGAGGGTCCGTTCGCCAAGGTCTTGCGCATGTCGGCGAGTAGAAGCTCCTTGGAACGGGTGGTCGTTCGGAGCTTAAGAGGAGGTGGTAAGTGTAGGGATGGCGGAGAGAGTATGAGAGGGTATCCTCGAACCCCGATTCGTTGGTCACTCCAACGGTCGCCGTCGCTACGCGTCCATAAAAAAGATTGAGATAGGGGAATGGAAGTACTGCACAGACAACAACCTCTCCCACACAGCCGACCTCATACGTGACAAATACACACCCCTTGCGAACGCCATCAGAAACCACTGGCCAGGCACAGTGGTCGACATCCTCCCCATAGTCATGAGCCGCACAGGTACACCGCACTCCTCCACCATCACGAGTCTCACCTCCCTTCTCACCGCCCGCACCGACCCTCCTGATAAACTCGTCTCCAAAGCACATCTCGACACATCTCGCATTCTTGCACAACTCCATACGCATACTGTCCAATGGCTGCATCACCTCCTACGCATATACCGCATCAAGTCCCGCACGACCTCCCGCCGCGCATCCGCACATTGCCCCCTCGCACGCCCCTGAATGCACACAACCTTCGCCTCTACTTGCACCCTCCCCGGGGGGGAGTAAAACCCCCGAACACCCTTGGAGAGGTTGGATTAGGTGGTTAACGGTCTAGCCCTGACTTGTAAGTTCCATGTATGGCATAATTGGGAGGGCCCAGAGACAGCAGCCGACGCATCCGGCTTTTGGTGAAAAACCGGCGCATACGGTACATGTTGTAAACAATTTCAATTTCAATTTCAATATGAGAGGGTAGGGGAGGGGGCCGTGGTGGGCGCTGGAAACCCCGTAGCCGTGCCAGGCCTGGCACGGTAGGGGGCTAAGAGGGCCGATAGCTCGATCCGCGGGATCAGCAGCTGTCGGGAAAGCCCTGTACAGAGGGCTTTTGAAAAAATAATTTCTGTGCAATACCAGCACCGAGATCTCCCGCTCGGCCCGTCCGACATGTTTTTTTCGCGTACAAATACTACTAAGAACAGTCCTACCTCGAGGGGGTGGGACCTGTACTTCAGGAGCGTCTGATTGCGAGGAGGGTACGGCCGGATCTGCGGTGGGGGGTGGGTGTTGGAGCTGGTGGTGGCCAGCCGGGAAGCAGCGCCAGGAAAGGGCGCTCGCTAGCCGCCGACCAGCCGTATGCCGGTCGACACTTCTCAAGGGGGGAGGCAAGACATGGCATAGGCCGGTGGCAGGTCGCATGCGGAGGAGCGGCTATGTGAGGCGGCGGCGATCCTCAGGATTAGCCGCCGCCGGAAAGTCCTGTACGGAGGGCTTTTTGGATAATTAAACTAATGTCCGTACCCGGCGTCGAGCTAGTTGGGGAGCAGCACCAGGTAGGGCGCTCACTAGCGAGCCGCCACGCCGACGAGATACATCTCCCGAGGGGGGGGTAGGCTTGGGCGGCAAGGAGGCCTGTCGCGACGGAAGGAGCGACAAGATCTGGCGACGACGACCCTCCGGGTCGGCGCTGCCGGAAAACCCCGTACGGAGGGTTTTGACTAATTTTCGTGCACCCGCGGCCCGACGGAACCGGCTACGGCGACCTGACCCCCCCCCCCCCCCCCTCCTCGATACCCACTACCGGATAGACGAGACCCTTGCGGGGGGGCCCGGGTAAGCGCGGAGGCCCCAACCTCAACAAAGTCTACTAGGTGGACGCGCGATCAGAGGGGGGAGGGTACGGACGCAGGCCGGACTACCTGACAGGTACCCGGGTACCAGACAGAGAAAAAACCGGGGAAATGAGCGGGGAAAATTCAGGTGCGGAGGCAGGAGCGCCTATTTTTTCTATGTCTATGTGTCTCGGTCCCCCCCACCTGCCCTCGAGGTGAGGGGGGACCTCGACAAGGAGGACCATCGCGTCGGCGGATGCGGTGGCGACCTTGGCGGGGCTTACGGGATGGGGCGGCGGGATCGACGAGCGACCACGCGAGGAGGGTTTTTTGCCAGCCCTTCCCCTCCTATCTTCGGCAAGACCGAAGTCACGCGGGAGCTAGATTAGGCAGGCCCGTCGTCCCTCCCGAACGCCGACCGGCCTCGGCCGGTCGGCACCCCGGTTCGGTGGGAGCGGGCCGAGCATCGTGAAGGTCGAGCAGCAGTTTAGTTTTGCATTTCTCGACCAGTGGATTTATTTTTAGATCTGTTTCTCTTGATTACAAAATTATTACGCTGTTACTGCTTAGGCGGGGGGACTGTGGCAATTACTGCGGTTGCTTACAGTTTTTAACTCCCGAGGAACATCGACACACATTGCAGATAGGTGTGTCGATAGGTGTACCTGGTCGAAGAGACCCGGGCTAAACTCGCTTATAAGTCCTGTATGGCTTGGTAGAGAGGCCCGAGAGACAGCATTCGGTCCAGTTTGCCGGCACATGTTTCGATTAATTTCCAATAATTTCCAATTAGGGGAGGGGGGATAGAAAAATTGTAAGGAAGGTGTTGTAGGTATTAGGAGGAGGTCGATAGTGGGGAGCCGCAATGACAGAGGGGGCTGTCGATATCGTATCAAATGTGCTTCGGGGCTTCCGAGAGAAGCCTCGGAGCAGGCCTAAAGGAAGTGGGGACTGTAGGGGCGGGGTAATACGTGTATCGCTGAGAATGTTACGGGTACGTGACTGCCAGACTGTGTCAGTAAGGGGGGGCGATATTTCCGGGGCAAGTAGATACGCGGGGGGCGGGTGATCGGTTAAGCTTTCGGGTAGAGCAAGTCGGGCGGGCTAATTTCAGCAGGGGGAGAGCTGTCTGTATTGCAGCGACGGGCGAGTTGGGCAGAGTATGGAGTGTGGAAAAAGTGGGAGGGGGAACGAGTGCGCTAGGGTCTACAGTGAGGTAATCGCAGGTAAGCGCGAGTGTCTGTTGAGTTAGTCGGGTTGGGCGGGCTATCATGAGAATAACAAAGAAAATGAGACATCGGAGGGGCACAGCGAATGGAGCGAGCGTTGGATAGAGCGAGGGAGCAGGGGGAGGACAACCGTCAACATGAGGGTTAGGTAGGGGGAAGAGGTGAGCGGGGCATCGGTGTCTGCTGCTGGCATCGGGTGAGGAGAGTGGGAATCGTCGGCGGGCGGATCGTGTCGGTCGGCAAGCGGTTAGTTCATGCGGGAGGAAGCGTACATGGCACGGGCCGGCGCGACATGCCCGGCGGCATGTGTAGATGTGAATACGCTAGGGTAGTAGTGGGGTAGGAGGGTAGCATGAGGGGGAGGGGGTGTCGATGAGAACTGATCAGGGCGGTGGCTAGTGCAGGGGCAAGACTTAGGCCTGTAAAATATACATTTTTTCTCGGATTAAAGAAAACGACTTTCGAGTTGCATGATGTTGCATTATTGGTCGAGTTTTACAACACTGTGGCTCGGAAGCACTAAGGTGAGGGAAAGGTATCGATTTTAGTGCGATGTTAGCGAGATTATCAGCGTAGGCTAGTGGGAGGGAACGGGGGGTGCTAGACTGGTCCTTATTGTGGGACATAGCGGGACGATCGTACCGGGACGGGTCGTCTGTGTGAGTCGGAAAGTCAGCGGCCCGTCCCAACTCCCAAGTCAGTGGTTGACCTGGAGGCGGCGAGGACTAGAGGCGTATGGAGTCCTCTGACAGGTGGGGGTTCCAAAGCCGTGCCCAAGTCTTGGGCGGCTGGGGGTGGTGGGGGCACAGTGTTGAGTAGAGCGAGCGGATGTCCCGCGTGGTAGCTCCGGGGGTTGTAGGGGTCCGCGATGGGCGCATTCGTGGGCCGATCCCGCAATGGCATATGTCTGTACGTGGGAGGGTGGTTAGAGTGTGAGGACATATTGACCAAGTTGGGTTCTAAAGTTTGGTATTTAGTGGAGGGTTCCGAAGCCGTGCCCAAGTCATAGGCGGCTGGGGGTGGCTGGAGTACATAGTCGAGTGGAGCGAGCGGACGTCCTGCGTGGCGGCTCCGGAGGTTGTGGTGGTCCGCGGTGGGCGCATTCGCGGGCCGATCCCGCAATACCAAATGCCTGTATGTGGGAGGGTGGTTAGTGTTGGAGGACACATTAACCACGTTGGGTTTTGAAGTCGGGTTTGTAGTTGGGTGTCGAGTGGGTTGCGTGTGTTGGCGGCACACGACCAGGTATGATGGGACCAGGGTTTGGTGGATGTTGGCGTCGGACGTGAACGTCCGGACGCTCTGAGGAGGGCGGTGTGGTGCGCCGGTCCCGAGGAGGGGGTTTTTTGTAAGCGATGGCGGATTGTGAGGGTCCGCAGTACTGTGGCTGGTATGTATTTTGATTTCGAAGTGGGTGGCGCGAGGGCTGTCGGGAGGACATAATTCGAATTTTGAACAGCTGCGCCTTGCTATGTGTACCGTCTGGAGTCGCTACGGATCCACTGACCTTAGTGAGCTAGGCTCGGGTGGGAAGAGATGGACGGTGCCTGTTGTTCAACGGGCCCTATGTCCACCACTATGTCGCTCATTGGGAGGCCAGGCGCAAAGCGAAGACGGTCGGCGTTGCTCATTCGAGCTACCGACCCATCCCCGGTTTGCGGTTCAATAGTACTTAAGTAGTACTTTGGATCTTATTATTGTCTTTAGTGACGGTAGGATGCGTTTTTTGCACAGTGCCCGTATTTCGTGTGTTGACAGGTGTGCTTAGGGGGCATACCACCTTCGGGCACTGTGCTTCATCACCATGAAATTTTAGGTCGTGCGAAAATGTTTGCAATCTGCATGTTTTAATGTGAAAGTGATTCTTGAAATCTACATGGCCAGTGTAGATTTCAGTCACAGCTTTCACATCAAAACATGCAAATTGCAAAGTGCATACATTCGACAGACAAAACAAATAAATAAATTTGTTACATGTTTAACAAATTTGCTCCACTGACTCATGTTCCATTAATTTAGCTCCTCTCAAGCACTCTGCTACCGACATTTCTTACTCCTTGTCTCCCTTGCGAATTACAAGACAAGAAAATAATCAAGAAACAGTTTCAATAATAAAAAAATTCACAAAACAACACACAATGACGTCATCACTATTGGAAAGGCATTCCGCTTCTCACCTTACGGGTTCATAGAAACCATCAATGCATGGCTCATAGTCGACTCTGAAGACCCTTTCTTGAAGTCGTCGTGCATTCTCCCAGCGCGGTTGAAGACACGCTCCCATGCTGCACTCGTCGCCGGTTGCGCAAGGAATGGGCGAGCCATTTGTCCCGGTTTTGGAAACTGCATCGCATGTTTGCTCCACCAACAAAATGGATCAATGTCTTTGTTCGCTACCTGTGGAATGTCCTTATATTCATCTCACTCATCCCGCAACTTTACCTCAGACACAATAACATTGTCAGTAGGCTTCCTCCCCGATAGTATCGCGTGAAGACTCGCAGTGCTTTTCATCAGCAACCTTCTTGATGCTAGCTTCTTAAGAGGAGGCTCCACAACTTCCTCTACTTCCTCGTTGTCGATCAGCTTCCAATCCCTGTTCCACACAAGACGAACCGCGGAGAGGATTTCCTGCCTAAACTTCGTCACATTGAAAAGGTCATGATCCGGGAAATTAAAGTCGAGGAGCTTGAATCGGGGGTCAAGAAAAGTTGCGATGCCAATATCCTCCATGTCCGAGTCCTCGACGTCAACGAAGAACCTCTTCACGATTGCCTCACGCATGGCTTCTCGTGCAGTGGCAACACAATCCTCAAGCTTCAATGCATCCACATCCACGAGTGTAGTGTCCGCACGCTCATCTTGGTACTGGACCGGCTCAGATGCCTCCAGTACGGAAACCATATGACCAAGCAATGGAAACACCATGGATATGGTAACATACTCCTTACCTTGCAACTGCGTGACAATCTGAGCAACACGCCAAAGCACACCCGCCATCTCTCGGATGATCTCCCAACCAGTCTCATCTATTGCATAGTCCCCGTACTTTGTTCCGTCCGGATTGGACTGGCAATTACCCGGAACTTACATTAAACACTACAACACACAAATCTTCACATTAACTACCATTAATGGTCAATCTCACATGGTGGATTCAAATAAGATCGGGGTGACTACTTACATTGTTGTCGTACTTGTGCACAACTGACGCATTATGGACAAACCACACTGTTTGGGGGTACTGCCCGAGCTACCTTGTTGCTGCCTTGGTGCTCGGCTTAGCTTGCGGAAGATTTAGGTCTGTGTGGATGGCGTACAAAGTTTGAATACCCAGTCCACTCCGAGAGAAATGAGTTGTTATACCATTCATGCAGCGGACAGCTTCCTTGATCCCCTCGGAGTTAAGAAATATGTTCGCACACAGTGGCAGTCCATGGTCGACGCAGGTAGCCCCCTCGAAATCACCCCACCCGGCCTTGATATTGCTCCCGTTGTCGCATTTCTGAGACGAAACATGTATGTTTTTATTCCCTATGTTGGGTTCACTCCGCAGGATTATGGATAGAACATGCATACGACTCACTTTGCTGAATACACAAGCTGCAATTGTGTCAACGTCCGCTTCATATGCTCCCACACCTCGACGGTATTCACCAATACCGAGTTCAGAAAGTCCCTCCTTGGTGGCTATAGCAATGTTGTTACATGTAGACGAATGGACACGACTGAGTGACAATAGGAAGCGTCATGTAAGACACTAACAACTATATAATTAATCCATGACATCACTTATGATCTTACCGGTGTGACGCACGCTTCCAAATGGCTCGCAGAACAATAGCCTGTTTTGCAGGTGGAAGCCTTCATCCACCGAATGCCCCATCACGGCGAACAAGGATATCGCATTCTCACCCCAAACATTACCGCTGATAGAGACCATCAGTCCCTCCTCCGTCAGCTTCTTGATGTCGGCCTTGATATTGTGCCATGACTACGCCACAATTAAGACTTTCAGTGGGGATTCGGCTAATTTATAACATAATACACACCTACAATTGCCGTAGCATACCTGCGTTGCTAGCTCAGCAGTATATCTCATGTCAGTCGCACGAGATGGGCCCTTGTATGTGCCGCCAGAGATGGCGTGAATTCATTCACGATGCTCAGTATCCGTCTCTGTAATTCCAATGGGACGGCACCTCTTCGCGACCCATTTCGCTGCCAATAGATCTAGGATCTTCTTCCTGTGCCTTGATATCTGAAAAACAATAGCTACACATTTCAGCACACATGCAAGGTGAAACTCAAAGGCGGGGTGGACTGTGAACACAATACCTTGTGATTAAGAATTGTCGATTGAGGCTCCTCACTAACGGGGACAATCTCCCCTGTCTATAGATCTTGTATGTAGACCTTGTTGTGCACCATCCTGACGTGCTTTACGAGGTTGCTCGTGAACTTGCAGTAGACGATCTCCTTCGCGCACAAAACATACTTGACATAGAAACCTCCGTCGTCCGCCTGGTACTCCTTCGTGAAATGCTTGCATACAGATGATTTTTGGCGTAGCCCATGCTCTCCCTTCAACGACGCAGAAGGCACAAGCTCCGTCGTTTCACAACATGTTTCTTCTTGCTCCTTGATCTTCGCCGCCTCCCGTTGTTTAGCCTTCTGCTGTCTGCGAAGTTTCTCATCTTCTTCAAACTTCTACGCACACCGCAGAAATACATTTACAAACTTATCGGTCGCTGGCTAGTAAAGAGTTCGAACAAAGTCACAACAAACGATTAAACTGTGTACTTGATGAATGAAAATGGTCAAGACCACCATCCAAAACAACGGGCAGTGAGGCACAGGCGATCTAAGACATACATGTATGCTTCTTGTATATGCGTCTTTGACAATAAGACGTTGGATCCCGCCGTTTTCTACAAATTGACGGCAGTTCGACTCACGAAAACCGGGGTCGTCGACAGTAGCTCGTAAACCATTTTATCAATGTATACGTGAAGTTGGAATTAAGTTCACATTATTATATCGCTCGGACTATATGCTAGAGAGGAATCACATCGGCGAGTTCTCTAAGAAATAGACCACTTGCACGAGAGATTAGTCTGCCACATGCCGTGAAACGGGGTGGGAGACTAAGCGGCCGGGAATTACACCGAGACACCTATACTTAGATTATTCAATGTCATGTTGAATGAAAACCATGCAATAACACCATACCTACGGAACAAGCGAAATTGGTAGAGCATGATCAACTTGCGTGTGAACACTGCAAAAAAATTTAAAACAATAACAAGGAACGCACCTTATCTGCTTCGACCTTGGCGTGCTTGAACTGCTACAATACGAACTCCCAATTACCTTGCCTTTTCACGTTTACAACGTACTCCGTCGTGTTCGCTTCTTCGGGAAGTCCCTCCCATTTGACTACGTACCCGGGACATCCTACAATCTTAACCTCCGCAACAATTGAAGCGACACGGTATGACTCACGACCTTGATAGATATCCCCCCGACCTTTAGAGGTCATGTACACAAAGTCACCGTGATCTGAAGTGGACGCCGATCGTTCGTCACTTCTCTTACTACCCCCCTCGCTATCGGGGGGGGGGGGGGGGGGGGGGTGGGCCGGCGGCCGGATCTACCTCCTCGTCTACCCATATTGTACTTATGTGGAACGCGTAGATGTGACGACTGCCTATCAGAGGATCGGTCGTTTGATTTCCCCTCCGTACGCGCTTGAAGTAACCGCCCAATACGCCTCTTCGCGATGACATGGCAGATTGGCGCGTGCTCTTGAGATTTCCTATCATGTTGCCTTTCTACTTTACCGAGGCAACGCGGAAGTAAAGCGTAATAACGTCATGCGAGGATGTACGGACGTGCGGTCCGCAACCTCGTGGCAAGTGCAACAAACCTCGTGGCGGAATAACGATGCACTATTTTCCCTCATCCTGATCTACTCAGTACATTCCCATTGGAATCATATCGAGGGCGTGGATACGAGAGCTACGTGGATTCGGCATTTCGGCGAATTCACGCGAGACAGAGATACTCCGTTTCCATTGGATCGCATGTGCAATACGAATCTAAATCTTTGACAGCTGTACCCGGGGAAATATATCCGTATCTCGCTGGTTTGCGAGATGAAACCCTAAATTATTGCTTACAATGCGGGATGGGTATGTTCTATTATATTTAGGAGTGAATTGTTTACAAACCCTTTTAGTTTAGCTCCGAGATAAGATAATTTCTCCAAATTAGGCATGGGATTCGAAATTACCCGGGTACCCTTAACCCGGATCCACGCCCTGAGAGGGAGTGAGGGGGAAGAGGGAGTGGAGAGGCAGTGGTCGATACAACCCCCGCTGCGGGGGAATGAAGGGATAAGGGGGTGGAGTGGTTGTAAGTGGAATTTGATGAGGATGGTGAGGGCGAGGTATCATGTACCTTGTTGTGTGGTGGTTTGGAAGTCTCCTCCCCAAGGGCCGCGATGCGTTGGGTGGTCGTCGGGAAGTCTGAGGCCCCATGCGGCGACTAATGCATATACGCGGGTTAGGTGGGAGGTGTGTAATTGGGTCATGTATACGCCGTTAAGGAGGTATGGGGTGCCATAGTGAGGGATGAGGGACATGCCCGTTATGTGGGGGGCGAGGTGGGGGGTGGGGGTTGGACAGTGGCGGAGTGGAAGGACGATTTGTGAAATGCGAAGCGGACTCGTGTGTGTGGTTGGGGCACCTGTGATTGTTTCGGACGAGCGCTGTTAAGGAGGTATTGGGGTAGGGCGACACGCCAACGGGATTTGTGAGTTGTGTGATTGGTGTTGATGAGTATGAGGACGTCCGGTTGGTGAGTGGTGGCGAGGTGGTCTACATCCATGATAAAAGGTGAGGGGGCCGCAGGTGCTGAGGTTGACGAGGTGTGGTGGTTGGAATACTAGTACTAGCGACGTTTTCGACGCGCACCAAACAGCCGTGCGCCCTCGCTAACTAGCGGCCACCCCAACCGCGATTGTGCAGCGCGAACATTGTCCTCCACAACCAACACACCTTCAACTCTATTATAAACGCACTTGTTGCCGGTGGTGGGTTGTCAATTGGTGTTGTGTCGGCTACACGTTGGTCGCTCTTGCAGCACGGTACGGTAGGCATGCTACCATCTCACCACCACCTTGTTAAGCACCCCCGCCTACTACGGTTTGAATACTAGAGCACCCACTTGCCTTTCCGACCGGCATACAAGTCACAATGCTCTCTACAACCGGACACAACCGACTAATTTAAGTCGGTTGTGCACCTTGTGTACTTAACGTTAGTACTCACGCTGGAATTTGAAAACTCGACAATGCTGATATCATGTTCCGACCAAGACTCCAAACTACGCTTACCATGAAAATCATGCCCAAACAACCTCGTACATGTGGACTATTGATGACCTAAATATAACCCTTCCGATCGGAAAATGACCGCCCGCAAAGACAAATATGAAGATCCAAGTTCCACTACTTTGATCTATTGCTATCCGCATGTAAACTAGCAAATGTTGCAATGGCGCGTTCCACTGACCTTAACAGTGGGTTGGGTGTGCATCTTGAGCACATTGTGATTTTTAGTGTATATGTTGTTTATCTGATGACACGAAAGCACAACCGACTGTAATTAGTTTATTGTGCTAAACATGGAGTTTCAGTCCACATTCAAATGAATGATATTGTGATTGTTGCACTGCATCGCCTCAAACTCCATCCCATTGCCTACCAGTTGCTTGAAAACTCATGACACAACATTGAGCTTCTATCATCTGTCCCAAAAGTTTATATTCTACCTCATCGCAGTGAGATTTGTCCATTTGAAATGATGCAACACAACACTCACAACTTGGTGGGAATACAAATGTATGCAACACCATTTATGATTTGCCCAATATGGGACATGCAAATGCACATGAGAGTGGTGGTGCAGCTACTACATGACCATCAAAAGTAAATTATGTACCCCTTTAGACGACGTTTGTTCCTTTCCTGCTCTTACACCATAAACCTAGTTCGGTACTAATGTGAACACATTTGCTATGCACGCGTTCCACATATGTAGCTAGCTTCTAGCAAATTCTGCTTCCCTGCCGGCCAATATGTGCATCGGGAGCGCTACAATAAATTACCATATTCATTAGAGTTGGCGCCCGCCGGCGGCGCAGCGGCGGCGGCCCCGGAGGGGGGTGCTATTAATATTAGGTGCTAATAGGTGCGCTTGCATGCTCGTCGGCACTTACCTCTACCTCCACGCGGTGGGCGCTGGTAACCCCGTAGCCGTGCCAGGCTACGCACGGTAGGGGGCTGAACGAGGTACCGGCAGTTGCGATCCGCGGGATTAGCAGTTGTCGGGAAGCCATGTACGGAGGGTTTTGGAAAACATAATATCCGTACACCAGCACATGGACCTCCCGCTCAGCCAGTCCGATGTGTTTTCTTCCGCGACTAAATACGCACTCTCCCGTCACGGCGGGAACGATGTATGCGAAATGTTTTTTGGCGAAGAAGGGTACATACGGATCAGCGTTGGGACGAGGGTGTAGGAGATGGCGGCGGACAGCCGGGAAGCATCACCAGGGTATGGAGCTCGCTAGCTGCCGACAGCCCTGCGAGTTTATGCCTCCCTTGGGGGGGAGACTGACGGCTACACAGGATGGAGATCGGTCGCAGCCGGAGGAGCGACACGGTCTAGCGGCGGCGGTCCTTAGGATCATATGCCGCCGGAAAAAACCGGTACGGGGGGTTTTTGGAAAAATTCCCGTACCCAACATCCTTGGTGGCGCGGAGACTCGATCCATGTGTCCGACCAACCCCTCCCCTAGTCGGTACCCGGTTATCGACAGGCTGCCTAAGGCAGTGTGCGTAGAGTTATCGTAACGGCACATTGCTCATAAAGGCGGCCCCCTAACAACGTAAACCACCGGGGGAGGGTACGGACGGCCACAACGCTATCATATAGGTGTTGGAAACATACGGAGCAAGGACATGGGACAAGGGAATATCTAGCACGGGGGCAGGAGAGCTAGGCAGACACCGTCTACAACCTAGTTATTTTCTCTTCCCAGCCCCCGAAGGAGGAGAGAAGACTCGGCTAGGTGGCGAGCTACGTCGGGAGGAGCAACTATTACCTCGGGCGGGGATGAGCACGGATCGAGAAGGGACCGTCGACGACCTGAGCGAGGGGGTTTTTCACATGCCTTTCCCCCCTAGATCTGGCACGACCGAAGTCGCACATGAGCCAAGGTCATGCAAGTCCGCCTCGACCAGCTCAAGCTGACCAACCTAGATGATCAGCGTCCCCGCAACGGCAAGAGATAGCCGCGTATCGTGGAGACTAGTGACAATATGCCATTTCATCATGTATCCAAAAAAATCAAGTATAGAAAGAAAAACACCGTGTATGTTTTAGACGGTATCGCTACTTCCAATGGAGAGGTCGGGATTAGTGGTTCACGGTCTAGCCCCTGCCAAATGAGTTCTATAATAGGCACAGCAGAGAGGGCCCAGAGACAGCAGCCGGTTAATTTTGATATTGTTGTAAACAATGCCAATTTCAATTTCATGAGAGTTGCCATGCGAAATCCACCTTACCTTGTTTATGCATTAGCGGCTTCGACATTCGAATTTTCTTGGCCAATCATGTCACACAATCAAACACCACTAACATCCCCCAAACGGCGACAGCAAAGCTCAACGAATGAAAATTCGCCAGCTTCAACACCCCTAGCAGTAATGTGGACTTCGCTGCTATTGGCTGCGGCTAAGATTTAAAACACATGTGACACTTCACGGCCGAAAAGGGAGAGTGGGAGACATGACTGGCGGAATCCGACGTTGCTGCCGGTCATGCGAGAGTTTGTACCGCCACCGAGAACAACACAGCATGTCGACGCTCTGGGGAGCTGAACGACCTACAAAAATACAACGGCACACCACCAAACGTTAATTGTGGTTCGATAAAGGGCTCGGGGAGGTTATAGGAATCTAGCACGCGACGTGCATGCCTCATTTGGTCGGTGGGGTGGCATATTCTGTGTGGGTTACGCTTACATGTTGCCGTATAGAGGCTGTATGTATCTTTAGCGACCACTTTCGTTGTACAGCTCACTGCGCTCTTCCACACGCATGCGCTGCATTCCATGTTGTATTTGATGCTGGTCGAGGTCGAGCAACGCTAATTGGGGGACGCCGGAGTCGCTGCCCTCCGCGCCATGTGAAGTTAGTTCCGACGGCGGTCAGTTTGGAGCGACTTTTCCACGGACACGTCCATCCGGAAGGCTCGACACTTAGACACGCACACACATATGCTTGCCCGTGAACCAAGATCTTAACCCCCGAGGAAATGTTTGTGCCCGCTTTGGGGTCGTGAGATAGTCTCACGGCGCTGGTCTTCCGGTGCGAGTCCGCGGATACGCTCTCCGCCGTGAAATGCAACACCCGCGAATCACAAACCGACTCATGGCGCGGCACACCACCACCCTTGTTGCACGCCACTTGGCGCCATACTGCGGCCAATAAAACCTAGGGACCCCCTTTTCTGCGAGGTGCATGGCTTTGGGTAGAACAACGAGCTCTGGGGAAACGATAAAGAAGATACGGGATCTTCTTCACGCGAGGATCGGGAAAAACGGTTTGCACAATCAGCGTGCGACATTGCGCAGATCACTTGTACATATCGCGCTGTCTTGGTCTCTCAACTCAGCCCATCCAAAAATACTAAATTTTCCTGACCTACAAAATTTTAAAGGTATATGTAGGTACTTGGTGGTCTGGAAAAAGTCGTGCTACTCATGGAAAAGACCAAAAGCTGAAATTAATCGGATTTGGTTGTAGAGAATAGTAGGAAAGAGTACATCCTAGCTGACCTCAAAAGCGGATGGGATCTATTCTTTCCAGTTGTTATGTTTGTGCGCTTAGTTCGACAAGTGCAGATTGCGAAAAAACGCGGAGGCGGCTGAGCGGTGCGTTTTGTTTGGCTATGTGCGACATTGCGTACAAAGTGTCTAGTCGTCACCACTTACCGCCACCGTTTTCTTCGTCAAGATCGCAAATCAACCGCCTTAGATGGAGTGACGGCTGTTGGCAAGGGAATTTTCATGTTTGATGTGACTAAGACGCTTCAAAATGGCCGTCGTGGTCGGCTTGGCCCGACGGGGACCTGCAGCTCCCGGTAAGCTACTCAGCCACAACGTCTTCTAGGTTTGCATGGCCCATTCCGACCCACCATAGTGAGCCCAAAGGAGATTTCAAGCGAGAAGCAAGCCACAATTGCAACGCGGCAACAACTACTTTATTGGTACTAAAGTATATCAGCATAAACAACATCACCGTCATGCAACACATGCAACAACAACAACAACAACAAAAGCATCAAGAGTAGCAACACCAACCTGCATAACCAATTGGTTGTCGCTAAGACTGAATTCCTCCACAAAAGTCCGGACATGCACCATGTTAAACATAAGCTAGTCAAGAACACCCTCCCCTCTCACCACGTCAAGCACGACACCCGAGTACCACCCAATTATAGGAGAGCCGGGAAGCAATTAGTTAGTCGTCATCCGGGGTGGTTAGACCTCAGCTTTAAGCGGGTGTTGTCGGTGGAGTTTGTCGAATTAAGCACATAAATTCCCATGAAATTGTCTGAACTACACACGTCGTTTTGAGCGCCACGCTTGGGCATTGCTCAAGTGCTCATACCAAGCCGCACATTACTCCGTGTTCCACATAACCGTACTTTGGGGGACTTCTTGGAGGAGATTTGGAGGCGTGGGTGCCGTGTTCAATGCGCGAGGTTTGGTTTTGCGGGTGTGTGAATAGAGCACGGGGCGCCCGCCGGCGGCGCAGCGGCGGCGGCCCCGGAGGGGGGTGCGCTCGCAGGCCCGTCGGCATCCCCTCACCTCCCCGTGGTGGGCGCTGGAAACCCCGTAGCCGTGCCAGGCTTGGCACGGTAGGGGGCTAAGAGGGCCGACAGCTCGATCCGTGGGATCAGCAGCTGTCGGGAAAGCCATGTACATAGGGCTTTTGAAAAAATAATTTCTGTGCACTACCGGCGCCAGGATCTCCCGCTCGGCCCGTCCGATATGTTTTTTCACTTACAGATACTCCTAGATACATGTCTACTTTTAGGAGTGGGGCCTGTACTACGGCAGCGTTTGATGGCGAGGAGGGTACGGCCGGATCAGCGGTGGGAGGCGGGTGTTGGAGCTGGTGGTGGCCACCCGGGAAGCAGCGCCAGGAAAGGGCGCTCGCTAGCTGTCGACCAGCCCTGTGCCGGTCGAACCTTACCGAGGGGTGAGGCAAGACAGGACACAGGACGGTGGCTAGTCGCAGACGGAGGAGCGGCTACAGGAGGCGGCGGCGATCCTCAGGATCAGCCGCCGCCGGAAAGCCCTGTACGGAGGGCTTTTTTGGATACTAAAAATAATGTCCGTACCCGGCGTCGAGCTAGTTGGGGAGCAGCACCAGGGTAGGGCGCTCACTAGCGCGTCGCTACGTCGTCCAGCGTCATCTCCCGGGGGAGGTGTAAGCTGGGACGGCAAGGCGGACAATCGCGATGGGAGGAGCGACACGATCTGGCAGCGACGACCCTTTGGGTCGGCGCCGCCGGAAAACGGCTTGCCCTTGGGTTGTGCGGAAAATCAGAGGTGGGAGGGTACGGCCACAGGCCGGAAAACCGACAGGTACCCGGGTACCAGACAGAGAAAAAACCGGGGAAATGAGCGGGGAAAATTCAGGCGCGGAGGCAGGAGCGCTAGTTTTTTCTATGTATGTGTGTCTGGGTCCCCCCCACCTGTCCTCGAGGTGATGGGGGACCTCGACACGGAGGACCGCCGCGTCGGTGGACGCGGCAAGACCTTGGGGCGGGGTTTACGGGATGGAGCGGCGGGATCGACGAGCGACCGCGCCAGGAGGGGTTTTTTGCCAGCCTTTCCCCCTCCTACCTTCGGCAAGACCGAAGTCACGCGGGAGCTAGATTAGGCTGGCCCGTCGTCCCTCCCGAACGCCGACCGGCCTAGGCCGGTCGACACCCCGGTTCGGCGGGAGCGGGCCGTGCATCGTGAAGGTCGAGCAGCAGTTTAGTTTTGCATTTCTCGACAAGTGGATTTATTTTTCGATCTGTTTCTCTTGATTACAAAATTATTAGCTGTTACTGTCATTGGAGAGGTTGGGATCAGTGGTTAACGGTCTACCTCACGCTACTAAGTCCTGTATGGCATAGCAAAAGGGGGGGCCCAGAGACAGCAGCCGGTTCTTACTGGTATTGTTGTAAACAATTTCAATTTCAATTTCAATAGAGCACGGAAGTTCACGCCGCAGGCACGGGCGATGTTTTTGGAAAGCAAGCGAGCAAAAACGCACATGACGCAGGTTTGGATAAGCACTGCGCGCTGTAATCATGCGAGGGCGATTGGTTTAGGGGAGGGGCGAGGTACAACGAGGTACGAGGTACTTGGCCGTTAGGGACGCTTCACGTTGACGGTGGTGTTTGGAATGCTTGGGTATGTGCTTGTGCTAAGCACACCCGGCCCACGCGTGGCACGCGTCGGGAATTAGGCTCGGAGATTAATAGAAATGAAGACTTGGTAAACACATATCGACAAACCCCGCACAAATCTCCTCATGAGGTGAGCAGAATTGGACGGGTGTTGCTTGGCATTGTGGCTCAGCTTTGCCGGAATAATACGGATTTCAATTCACAGAAAATTTGTTTGTGGGTGTTACACCTCCGGAGTAGGTGTGTTCGACGCGCATTGGCAAGACGCGTCCAACGGTACTTGTGGAAAAAGTTTTGACCGTGTTTGAGTAACTTATGATCGTTTGAACATTGTGGCCGAAAGCAGCTCGCCCTTGGGTTGTGCGCATATCCGTGGTACGTCTACATACGCGTTTTCGTGCGTGTCCCCCACAACGGCATGCCCAACACCTCCTTCCTCCGTCGCCTATGCATTATATTTGCGCGACCGTCGCATCGACATTCATATTGCGGCGTTGTGCGCCCGTTACTCTTTTCCGTCTAACCAACACAGCGATTGTTTGAAAGAGCGTGCCGCACGGGTGCGGGCGCGATAACCCCAAGTATGCAAGCCTGGCAGTGCTCGAACTCGCCCCCCGAAGTTGTCGGCGCATTCTATCTTGGGCGCCAAAGCATTCCCGAGGATTTCAGGAGATTTGTCAATAAAATCGACGCATGATTACATTTTTTACTTGCGAAAGTCCGAAATATTGTCCAGACTTTTGTGGAGGAGTGTATTGTCAACAAACACGATGTAACGATGCATGTATGCACGCAAATTAGATAAAGCAAATGATTACACAGACACGCGTTACATTTCAAGTCAGTTGCTGATCCTGTCTCCCAGAGGTAGACTGCGTAGGTATACACCCCCCCTCCCGAGTTTCGCGGCAAGCGCAGCGTCCGACTCGATTGCCGCCGTCACGCCGTGCGACGCTTGTTGGCTTTCTCCTTTTTGCTGCGTAGCCGCTGATTCTCCTACAATAGCTACCGCTAGTCTACTGGTTTGCTTGGTCTATCTAATTCTTCTCGGTGAGGCGTTCCACCGCGACCAACATAATTGAAAGCCCCGCAAGCTCTCGGTGAGTAAGCGCCGGTATGTACCTCGACGCTTCCTTTCGTGTGACAACCTCAACTTTTCCCCGGCGTGCGTGGCCTTGCGTCCGCCGCCGAAGTTGAAATCCCCGTGATGGTCGTGCGTTTATGGTTGCCTTGTGCGGCGGGCTGATACTTGTCGAACTCGTCGGGCACTGCGCCCACAGATTATGAAAATGTGATATCACGCAGCATGAGGCGAGCAACGACATACATGTTTCAACTTGAAATGACACGACAACATGTCAAATTACGTGCTATAGATAGAGGCCTTATCCCTATGTTTTCATCAACGAAGGCCGTAGGTTTCCTGAGGCAGCGTACGTGGGTGCGTGTCGGTGGTCATGCCGCGACGTAGGTCGGGCGCGCGTGACGGCTTTTTCGGGTGCACAAAAACATCGCGTTTTCGGAATTTCAGGAACGCCGTGGTACTTCATTGGTACTTCGGAGCTTATCACGTTGCAAAGTGACGGTAGGGAACTTTTTTTTCCAATCCTCGTCCATATGTAATACAAGAGATGCCCGGTCCGGATGTCAAGACCTATGCTATGTCTTATGCGGGAGAACTCTCAGACGGCAACTAGTGGATGTCGAGGCCATGTTGTAAATCCTATTCCACTGTCTTTTTCGGTCTGTAAGAAATGAGTGAGCTCGCCACCGTCATACCCAACTAGTTCTCCAATGTGGACAACGCCATGTGTCGGTTGTTTCCCGGATTTTCCAACGATGTCAATAGCTCCTTCAAGAGTGTCCCTCGCCTCGCCAACAAGCGCAACCCGCGCTCCTTGCACACACATCTCAACAACGGAACTCTACTTCAACTACACTTAATCGGGGTTTCGGGAGAGGTTGAGCTCGGAGAGCTCACCCCAGCTGCGCCCCGTATGCAACGTAACTGGAAACGGCACATCCAACGTGACAGCCGTCTCCATCGCCTCTTTCACCACCGCCGCCACCTCCCTCACCGCCCGCGCGTCCACCTCCAACAATAGCTCGTCGTGGATGTGCAGGATTATACGACCCGCCGGCCTTCCTAGCTTATCCCCCATCTCCGCTAGCCGACGCTCCACCTCAATCATTCCCAACTTTGCAATGTCCGCGGCGGAGCCTTGGCATTTGGTGTTAACCGCTTGCCGCTCCGCCCTCGCGCGATCCTTGCCGCTCTTGGAGCGCAGGCCGGGCAGCGGCCGCCGTCGGTGGGATAAAGTCTCGACGTAGCCTACGCCCATCGCAAAATCAAAAAAATATTACAGACTCAATTGCATAAACTTCCCCCCAACATAGGAACGCAAAAATTGGCGGACAACATCGCTAACCTATAAATGTTATTTTTTTGAACCCAAAAATAATGTATCACGAATTAAATGATTTTAATTAATCACTGAGATTAAATGAATTAAATGATGATTAAACGAATTAACACGCCGCTTGTCGCCTCCACGTGTTGCATTCTCGGCGTGGCTTAAGAGTTTCTTGAGTTTAATCTGCTAGGTTTATGCACAATGTAGTGCTTTCCTTTTGCTGTGCTTTGGATTCCGTGATCCTCTTGTCACTCTTGCCCTCTTGTTTCCCCTCCCACTTTCCCTGTCCGTGCTCATCTAGTTTTTCTTGTAAGCAAATATTAGTAATTAAATGATGATGATAAGTGGTATCATTGACATCATCGCCGACTACTGTTATATTTACAAAAATTCAACGCGACTTTCAATAAAATTGTCGTTAATTCTACTCCTGTTTGATTTATTTTTGAATCAAACCTGCGCCTAGCTTTTCTTCCATTCCCTATTGCAACTCCCCTCTAGGGATAGCTTCATATAAAAAAATCCGACGCTGCATGCCGACGTACAAAAACGTACCAAACGTACAACCACGTACCAAATGTACCGGCAGAAAATGCCATGGATTGCTCGTCATATCTTCGGCTACTGACTGTCCGTTATTCGGAACGTTTTTCCGCAATTTCAGGGATAAGAAACGTGTTGGCTTAAATATAATAAAATAATAGCCGATTGATATTTCCAATACAGTAGTAGTATACAGTATCATACAAAAATACTTACTTACATAACTTACTTAATAGTTTCTTTGGAAACAAATAATTAATCCAAATAGTATTATTTGTGACTCATATAGCTTATATAATAATCAAACAGAAATACTTACTTACATAACTTACTTATGCACAAATATCTCTCTCCCTCTCCTGCTTATGTGCTTGTGTTCCTTTCTCCTTTACTGGTTGATACTTTCTTCGGAAACAAATAATGAATCCAAATAGTATATTATTTATTATCCACTATATATATTCAATTGCCCTTTCCCCCTCTAGGGATAGCTTCATAGCAAAAAAACCGACGCGGCATCTCTATCTCTCTCTCTCTCTCTCCCTCTCCTCACCCTAACCCTCTCCCTCTTCCTCTCCCTCTCCCCCTCTCTCTTCAACTCCCTCTCCCTATCTCTCTCTCTCTCCCACCCTCCTACCTTTCGCTCTCTCTTCTCCCTCTCCCCTCGCTCTCTCTCTATCTCTCTCTCTCCCTCTCCTCACCCTCACCCTCTCCCTCTCCCTCTCCCTGTCTCTCCCTCTTCCTCTCTCTCTCTCTCTATCTCTCCCTCTCTCTCTCTCTCTCTCTCTCTCTCTCTCTCTCTCTCTCTCTCTTCCCTCTCTCTCCCACCCTCCTCTCTTTCGCTCTCTACCTCTTCCTCTCCCTCTCTCTCCCTCTTCTCGCTCTCTCTCTCCCTCTCCCTCTTCCTCTCCCTCTCTCTCCCTATCTCTCTCTCTCTCTCTCTCTCTCTCTCTCCCTCTCCTTCTCTCTCTCTCTCTCTCTCTCTCCCACCCTCCTCTCTTTCGCTCTTTCCCTCTACCTCTTCCTCTTCCTCTCCCTCTTCCTCTCCCTCTCTCTCCCTCTCCCTCTTCCTCTTCCTCTCCCTCCCCTTCTCCCTCTCCCTCTCTCTCTCCCACCCTCCTCTCTTTCGCTCTCTCCCTCTCCCTCTCCCTCTTTCTCCCGTCAGACCCCACCATGGATCCATGGATCCCCCACCTCCCATGCATATCATTCTTGCCTTTCCCTTCCTATCGTCTTGTAAGCAACTATCCCATGCGACCCTAGAGGGGAACTTCTCGCTCCGCACCCCCCGCGCGCGCGCAAGCGCGCGCCCTGCAGTGGAACAGCAGGAGAGGAACAACAGCAGGACACGGCAGGCCTTACGCAAGTGGGTGAACGGGAAAGCAGTGCGCAGGCACCCACCCGTCTGCTGGCTCTCCAGCACCACCGCTTTAGTCCACGCCGTCAGCTGCGGCAGCCGCTCTTGAAACGACTCCTTCATCGCCGCCGCAGCCTCCTCACTGCATTCGTTGCGCGGCGGGAGTACATACACCCAGTTATCAGCCAACGCCGCAGAGTAAACTTATCTCTATTACTCACACACAACATCATGTAAACTAGTGTCGACGCAATAATCCATGTGAACCCCCCCCCCCACCCTCGAATATGTAGACCCCCTTCTCCTCACTCCGCCCCACCTCAAAAGCAGACACGTCAACAAACACACACACACATACACACATATGCACATATATCTAACGACAAAATGTCCACAAAACAAGTTGTCATGCACAAGCCCGTGCACACAAGGACACCATTCGCAGAGTAAAACTTATCTTGATGTCTAGGGTTGGTGGTGGGAGTCAAGCATGTGCTTCCTGACCCACCTGCAACCCATCGCCTCCGCCAGTCGGACCTTCCCTGCGCCGTATATCATAGCGTAAGTGAGTTCCTTCGCTCGGGCGCGCTCCTCATTCGTCACAGTTTCCAGCGGTTTCCGCAGCCAAGCTGCCGCTAGCTCCCTACCAGCAAAACATAACACACTCACCCGCTCAACGACCCCTTTTCTCTCGCCCCTTCCCCCCCCCCGCCCACTTGCCGGGCATGGAGACGCAGTGAGAGGAGACACGCAAGATGCCTCACCTGAAGGAGTCGCGCTCCTTGTGGGCAAACATCGCCTTCAGGACGCTATCTTGGCTGTAATGTGCTGCGATGCGGAGCTCAATCTGTCACGCAACACAAACCAGCTATGTCAGCGCACGCGCCTCCTTAAACTCCTTTACTAATCGCCGAATAAAGATGGGCCACTAGGTGGGATCGATGCGGAGCTCGCCTGCTTGTAGTCAGCGCCCATCAGGACGAAGCCCTCCGCAGCCACAAAGCCGCGGCGACAGTTGGCGACCGAGTCGCGGTGTTGCGTGAGGTCCTGACTGCAGGGCTGCGTGCGGAGCACTCTAAACTTGCGGGGCTTGGGCACGCACATCAGGTTGGGCTCGTCCATGGATAGCCGCCCTGTCCCGGTGCAAGTTTGAAGCAGCTGACCCCGGATACGGCGGTGTGCACTGCTGCTGCTGCTGCTGACTCCGTCGGCCGCCCCTCGAGATGGCCCCGCAGCACGACAATGCTGCATGGCTAGAAAGGGAAGCGAAGCATGGGCGGAGTATGAGCGGAGGGTGAATAGAGCATCGACGTAAGTGACGAATATCACATTGCCTCACTTGTCTTGCTGTGTGAATATGTGCGCACGTGTGTGTGTGTGTGTGTGTGTGTGTGTGAGAGAGAGAGAGAGTGTCCGGAGAAAACCCACGGAATCGTCGCTGAATGTTTGCGTATGCGTGTGCGTATACCACAGAAGAAAACACGTCTCCAGGAGGGGGGAGGGGGGGGGGGGGGTTGGTGGTGATGATACTCACCGCTGTTGAAGGAGCTGAGAAGGCTACCAATCTTGCGATGTTCCAAGATGGCACGCACGACAGCGAGGCCGCGCTTGGCTTTCTTAACAGCACCACTGTCGCTGGGCTCTTTGCCCTCCAGCAGCTTTCCCACCTCCTCCTCAAGCATCCCAATCAGCGCATCTAGCACCTACACCAGTGATTCACCCAGGACAGAGCCGGTCAATACCATTTTTCAGCGTTGTTGACACTGCATACCCCCCCTACTCTCTTTCTCTCTCCTTCAAGCACTCACCCGCAATGGAAGCGCACATCAGTGAATACATACGTTTATACAAACAATCCACTTGCGTACCTCAGACCGGGTGGATGGCTTCCCAGACTTGCTGCCTTCGAAGGCCAATGGTGGGGGGGGCAGTTGGAGCTCCTGAAAGAGGAAGAAGACACCAAATCACACCGTCTCAGTGTCGACACCCCCATTGCGCGTGCGATTACCATCCATACCGATGCGCACGCGTGTGTGTGTGTGTGTGTGTGTGTGTGTGTGTGTGTGTGTGTGTGTGTGTGTGGTGTGTGTGTGTGTTTGCGTGTGTGTTGGGGAAAGGGCACTCTAGAAAAACTGCACGTGAAGGCGCCCACCTTGAATAGGATCGTCCGAATATGGCTCACATTGCTGAGCTCAAACCGCTGCACAGTTCCATTCGCCGCGTAAAGCTCGCTATTGACGATGCGCTCCATTTCGAGCCAAGTTTTGTGAAGCTCTGACCGCTGCACACGACAAGCTCGGTACTCAGACCATTCCCAAGCCACAGGAAAACACATGCGGAGGGATAATGGTTGATCGGGGACAGGGCGGATACGGATGCGGCTGATGTGAATGCCCACACCTCTTTCTGCAGAGCGGTGGGGTCCAGCGCCATGCCAGATCGCTCCACGTGAGCAAGCACGGGCACAAGCGGCATCTCTTGCCGCATCAGGGCGCGCTCCAGCCCTTTTGCCCTCAGCTGCGGAGCCTGGGGAAGAGTAAAAACATACAGATAAATCAGCAACGGAACATTCTCATAAGTGTCCCATCTCCACCCCACACCGCTGCTACAGGGAAAATGGCAACGGACCTGGATCTGCCACATCGCCAAGACGCTGGCGGCTTTCCGCGCAGTTTCCCAACGTGAACCATTTCCACGGAAGCGCTGGTGAAGCTGGGTCACGTTCTCCTTCAGTGCGCAGCGGTCCAGCAGCAACTGTGCCACCGCGAGCCAACCGTCAGCCGAGCCGTGAGCAGAAAAAAGTTGTGGAAAGGGACAGTTGGGGCAGGAGCAGACAAAAGCAGCGTCACAGGGAGGTCATGGGGGTGGGAGGAGGGCCTTACAGTGAAGGCGTTTCGTTTAGTCTCGGGCAGTCTGTCAGCGACACAGTCGGCATCAGGCTGCAGCATCCACGCGGCAATGCGGACGTCCACCACCGACGATGCCCCCGCCGCCTCCCGCAACAACTCCTCCGCTCCGCCGCCGCGCCCCTCCTCGCCACCCCCCAGCGCCGCTGCGAGCCGGGACAGCTGCTCTTTCAGGTCGCAAGTGACGTGCAGCTGCTGTGCCTCCGCCTTCGAGGTGTGCAGTCTGCGCAGTAGCAGCGCGCGGGTCTGCTGCCATGCACCCCCAGCCCTCCATGCCTGGGGCCCATCAAAGGGGATGTAATACGCTTCACCTGGCGTTGGCCCCACCTGCGCAGCAAACGAATGCAACGCCACCTCAACACACCTACTCTCAGTAATACCTAAAAATAATGGTGGGCCACGTCAGATTCTAACCTGAGACAGCCCCTCATCCAACGCTACCGTCATCTGGAACGTCACTGCGCATCCACGGATACCAGGTAGGCCGCCATCGCCGCGTGCGGTAGGAGCTGCAACAGGCGTCTCTCCCTTCAGGCGTGGCATCGCTGCCGTGGGCGCTGCTGCCGCCGCCGCGCTGCCTACCCCGCACAGGTCAAACACAAAGGACAAAGTAGCAGCGCCCCTCGCAGAGGTAAGCACTTGGCTCAGCGCAACGCGCCGCTCCATGCCATTCTCTAGCTGGACGGCGCCCTCCTCCACTCCCACTTCAAACTCGTCCATCGCCACTGCACCATCATCAGCTGCGACCCTGGCAGCGTCACCAACTTCCATAGCCTTTGATTCCACCTTCGCAAGCGCAAAAGAAGCTGCTGCATCGGTTGGCTTGCCAGCTTCCTCTCCACCGCCACTTGCACTACCGAGCTGCCCACCTGACAACGCCTGGCTCGCCTCCTGCATCATTGCGGGCACAGTGTCAGGCAGCATTTAGATACAATTCAGCATCTCGCGCCACAATACAGGTCGACAGCTTGAGAAGGAGAAAGAAGGCGTTGATGGCTGTCCAGTTCGTGCTGAGGACATAAGCGTCATGGGTGAGACACATACCTGCTGCTGGGACTGCGAGCCCAGGTCAGACTGAGAAGAGGACACCGCCTGAGACAGCCGAGGCCCAATCGCCTTCAGTAGCGCCTGATGCTCCTCCAGTTGCTCCTGCAACCGCTCCTGCATCAGCCGCTTAGCGCCCTGAACCACCTTCCGCGCGTTGGCCAACAATACCGATTTGTGCTGGGGCTGCGCATCTCTGCTTGCAGACTCGAAAATCTTGGCCACCTGCTCCACTGTTGCCTGTGCAACCTCTTGAGGCGTGCGCAGGTTTGCCTGCATTCACCAAGTGCAAACAGTGCGGCCCCGAACAGACATTTAGCGGTAAACACACAACGGCTCACAGTGCAGGAGTAAAGGGCACTTCACTGGGCTAACGAAAGGGACTGCGGACCCGAAACAGAATACGAGCCCTGGCGGCGCCGACTCCCGCAATGTCGGTGAGGGCCACCAGTTCCTCCTGTACCCCGCTGAGAACACGACCCTGCAGGAAAGCCGGGACAAGGAAGACAACGGAGGTCAGGGATTAGCTAGCAAAGTAGATCATGCGAGTGAGGTAAAGGCAATGGTCACCATATACATAAATTATAGTGCGTGTGTGTTGAGAGGAGAGGCGGGCGAAAGGGGATTAGATGGATAGTGGAGAGTTGGGGGAAAACCTGAAGTCTGGCCAGCAACTCTGCGATGCGACCCCAACCGCTCTTCACCGCGCGCATGCCTTCGCAGAAGGCGTGAACCTGACCGACCACCATCCCAGCGGTCTCATGGACCGCGTTCATCTGCGTCTGGGTGATCAGACTTCGGGGCCCGTTCTGCCACTTGACACTGCAGCGGTCCAGGATGTCAGACACTGGCACCTCCTCAATTAGGTCAAACAGCACCTGCGTATCACACAGAGACAAACGGAACACTTGAGGCTTGCACGTGAAAGAGTGAAATTGCGCAAGTGTCATTATGGCTGTGCGTGCGTGCGTGTGTGTGTGTGTGCGTGCGCGCGCGCGTGTGTGTGTGTGTGTGTGTGTGTGTGCGCGCTTTGGCGAGAAATGCGGTGAGTGATTGCATGTGTGTGTGTGGGTGTGTGTGGGGGAGTGTCTGAGTGTGTGCGTGCTCAAGAGAGAGAAAAAAATGAGGGAGTGTTTGTGTTTGCGCACGCGAGTGTGTAGGAGAGGGGGGATAGCAGCGGCTTACTTTCGCAGAGAGAAACTTCCGTGCCACAGCCATCGTCTTCTCCGCGCTCTTTGGGATTCTGCCAGTACCCCTCCACATCTGCATCTTCCCGATCTCCACATCTCCCAGCCCCATCAGCGCCGCGACCCTTTTCTCCGCATCTGGCATCTGCCCCACCACCTTGAGCACCACGTGCAAGAAGAAGCCACGCTCGAGGTGTGACAGCCCTAGTGGGTCGCCCTGCCACCGCAGCCAACTTCCGCCTTCACACGTGCAGCAACAGAAATGCACCATATGTGTGTGTGTGTGTGTGTGTGTGTGTGTGTGTGTGTGTGTGTGTGTGTGTGTGGTAGAAGGGTGGAGGGGGGGCACCTGAATCACGAGGTACGTGAGATGGAGGTCAGTCTCCAGGTTCATGGCTTTCATGGCCTGCTGGATGTCGGTCGTCAGCTCAATGGCACGATGCGGTGCAATGCTGGCCAACGCAGCAGCCTTGCCAGCGTCTGTGGCGGCCCAGCCAGCATCTGCGGTCCCAAAGCAAGTCGATTCACTCAGCCAGACATTCCAGTCCCAGTCTTCTCAGGGGGGGGGGCATGAGCGTGTGAGACAGCACGCCTCACCTTCACCTGTCTCTCCCTCCACCTTCCACTTGATCAGCTTGTTGTTCCGCAGGGACATCAGCTTCTCCACCACCGACTCGTTCACTTTCTTCAGCTCTTCCGCGTCCTCCCGGCTGAGCGTATGGAATAGAGTCGACTCAAGATAGTGCGCCACGTCTTGGCCAGTAGATGCCATCCCGTTGGCGATCACCTGAGCAGCACCACAACCTCCGTTCACGGCAGGTACTGCACGGCCGTGGCGAAAGACAGAGAAAGAGACAGGGCTGGTGAAGGTTCACTAGTTCACTACCTCTAACAACGCCTGCTCCATTCCGTTGTGCAGCAGGTTGCTGCCGACGGGCGCCAGATCACCATGCAAGATGGCGTAAAGTCGATCCAGACTAGCTTTGCTGACACCGCTAATAGAAAACAATATAGCCTCCCCTTTCTCCGCCATTCCCTGAACCAGGGTACCCACGGCAGCTGAGTGTCACCTGTAACAAGCACCGTACTGCGTCGTGTCCATGCATATCCCTGGCAATTCCTAACTCATACCCAAACCAACGGGCGCCCCACCTTGCGCCCAGCTCGACCACACATCTGACGACACTTCCCGGAGCTCAACAGGTTCTCTTTCCTACCGATCCAGGGGTCCCGGATGATGACGCGCCAAGCTGGCAGGTTCACGCCCGTGCTCACAGTGGGAGTGGCAGTCAGGACCAACACCGCGCCGGAGCGGAAAGCAGACTCCACAATCTGTGAGGACAATGGCGACGTAGCGCAAAGAATGAGCGCTATTCAAAGTCAATGCCGCCTCAATGCAACCAAGAGAATAATTGCTCACACAAAGTCAATGTCACCCTGGTTATGTTACCCCCTTCCACTGTGAATGATAGGGACATCCCTTGGCCGCACATTTCGGAGGTCAGAGGAGAGGTCGCTGTTGTGGAAAGCCACGCCATGGGGGATGGTCTTCCGCAAGTTCTCCGCAACTTGGCCTGGCTGTCCCTGCAGGTCCGCCACCGCCTGCGCCCGACTGTACTCCGACGGTTGCTCCTCAATCTGCAGCAGATAGATAGACATACCGAGGCACACCCGCCATATGCTGAAGACAGTCCCCTGATCACATGCCACAAAGCCAAGCGGTCGCAACGACGGTCAACAGGAAACAAGGGTCAACACACCTGAATTCGAGACGATAGGAACTTGGCTGCGTTCACTGTCCTGATTTTCCATCCCAAGAAGATGAGAACGCTCTGCTGCCGTTCCACGCTTTGCTTCACTAACACAGCCATTGCCTTGTCTGCCCGCTCATCGGAGTTGGCTGCCGGCAGGGTGGCAAGCTCCGCCCAGGGCTCCGGCAGCTCTTCCCCAGCTCTGAGTTGCTCCTCCAGGCTGGCCGCGTCATCACGTTTCTCGGGCAACAGGTGCCAGTCCACGCAGATGTACTTGTCCAGCTGCACGGGCCGGAAGGCGGTCTCATACAGGGTGGCGCGCAGCCACTGCGCTACCTGGGCGGCATTGGGTAGCGTCGCACTCATTCCCACCAGCTGGATGTCGTCCTGATGGGGGCAGAGCAGATGGACACACATTACAGCAGCCCCATATACAGCACGCACAGTTGTCGAGTGCGAAATTAGTCACCCCGTGAGGGAGGGAGCCGGATATAATGGATGTGGGTGGCCAAACCCCGGGCGGTCGATTGCCCTTGAGAGACCAGTAGCAAAGCTTCGAGAGCATCAGCTCCAGCGTGGCACCGCGCTCGTCCTCGCCCACCATGTGCAGCTCATCCACCACCACCGCCCCCAGCTGGTCTACGGTTTTATCTTCCAGAAGCTGATTAATCAACATGTTAGCCTTCTCGATGGTGGCAACCACAGCGCCCACTTGTGGTCCCAACAGGTTTTTCCGGCCGCTGTGCTTGCCGTAGAAAGGCACAACCTCTTTCTGCACAGCCCACGCACCACAGTCACCACCCCATCTACATTCCCCCAAACACTTTCGAGCAGTAAGCCCTAGAGAAGTAAGTGAGGCATTTGTATGGGCCAGAGGTAAGGATCGTTGGCCTGTGCCCAGCAAACAGGCAGGCTGATGTTCGCACCCCCAGTGGCTTGAGTAGCTTCTCCAGGTGCGCCGTCTTTTCGGAGCACAGCGCCACGTACGGGAGCACCAGCAGGAAGGGTCGCTGCGTGCGGTGCAGGCGGCGCAGCATGAGCACCTCCGCCACCTGGCTCTTGCCACCGCTGGTGGGCGCGCAGTACACCAGGTTGCGTCCAGCCAGGACACCGTCCGCATGCAAGCACTCCGCCTGCAAAGCAAGTCATTAACAGCACACGTAACGTGTCCAGTCTGGGACAACTTATTAATAACCACATGAGTTTAGACCGGAATATCGAACCAGACAAAACCAAAGCGCTAATTTGTGGCTGCCGGGTGCACTTATACCTGCCACTCATAAAGGGTCTCATTTGGAAAGGCAGCCAGGCAGTCATCCGGGAGGTAGTCCGCCAATCTCAACGGCAGCTGCGACCCACCACTGCTTCCCCCATCCAATACCGACGCCTCCCCCATGTCACCCTCCGGGTCTTCTGGCTTTTCAGCCGCTACTTCCACCCCCTGGGTCATCAACTGTGCACTACTGCCCAGCCCATGCTCATCTTCGTTATCTGCTCCGTTAGCTGGAGAGGAAGGCGGTCGTTGAGGCGGCAGAGGGTTCTCAGGGATGCTCTCCGGCTCCCCATTTGGCGCTGGTGTCGGTGAGTCGTCAGCTTTACCGTGGCTCTGCTCGGCCTGGTTGCACGCCTGAAGCAACCAGGCTGCCTCTGCGGAGGACGGCGTCGCAGGGATGGTGGAGCAGGGCGGGGGAGAACAAAACGATCGCGGAGCCGTGACTGGCGTGATGCATTGCTGGGGCACTTGCTGCTGCTGGTACTGTGCCATCGCCGCGGAGAGGATACCCGCCTCTGCACTGTTTGGTGTTGGTGGCACTGCCTGACTGTCCCCAACAGCTGCCGTGGGCTTTGGCGTGGCAGGCACCGAACCCTCCCGGTGTCGAGACTGCTGCACAGCAGGCCGCACGTTCACACGCTGTGAATCATTACACCTCTCGTTGCTCAACGTCCTCGGCAGTTCCGTCCGAACCTGAGCACTCTCTGTCACTGCGGATGGTCGCATTGGCACAGCCTGCCACATATCCCGTGTGTGTATGGCCGCTTCGCCGCCCCTGACATGCGCCTGCTGGTAACGCTGAGGCTCCCCCCAAGCTGGAGCAGAGGAGGGAGGAGGGTGGGGGGCTACTGTAGTGGCGGGAACAGCGGAACGGCCTGATGTTTCATGTCGACCAGTGGAGAAACGCTGCGCCTGCACTCCCCCGCTTGCTGCTGCTCTGCTTCCTTCCACCTGTAGCCGGCACGCCACCTGTTGCTGCCCTGTCTCGAGTGGAATCCTTCCGTCTTTCTTCGAAACTCTGTCCGACCCAGTCGGGACGCGAGGTCTGTGCTGTCCTGTTGCTGCTGCTGGTCCTGCAACCTCAGACTGCACCAGACGCGGGCGCTTGAAGTGGTGGTAAGCGTCAGGTGGTCCCTCCTCAGCCCGCTTGGGGTTATCTCTCAACGCCGTGCTGCTTGGCTGCAAGGCGAGCCCCACCCTGTGGTTTCCATTCCGCTCTGCGCTGCTCCAAGCCCCGCCGATGCCCACAGCCCGCAAACGTCGAGACACCTCCTTCCCCGCCCGCCCTGCCCTCTCCAAAGCCTCCTTCAGCCCCGTGTCCCTCCCCCCCATCCCACCCCCGCCCACTCCAGGCGCCTTGCACTGAGGGAAGTGACCCGGAACGCCAGCAGGCCGGCCCTCCACCCTCCTTTCCCCGTTGTTGTCCGCACTCCCTGCCCTCACTTGCACCAGCCCCGCCCGCGGCCACTGCTGCTCCTCCTGCTGCACCTGATGCATGCCTCCTTCGCCAGGCACATGACTGCCTCCTGCTCCCCCCGACATACCTCCTCCTTCCTATTTTGACTTGCGTGGCCCGGAGGCGGGCCGGGCAGGGGTTCTAGGCAACGCGAGTACCCAGCTTAGCGAGTGCACGGCATCGGACGGGGTGGTGCTGCGTACGTGGGGTTTGGGAGCTGCTGGGGGGGGGGGGGGGGGGGGGGGGGGGGGGGGGGGTGTTTGAAGCTGACGGAGGGCGGGTTGGTATGCTAGTGTGCTAGGGTACGCTGGTTTCGGAGTCGACGGGGGTCAACTCCGCTGTCGCCGTTGACCGCTCATCTCCGTCGATCAGCGCAGCGCCGCTCTACTCCGTTAATGGGTGTCGTCGCTACTCGCAGATTTGACTCAGTCCCGGATTGAAGCTACTGCGGGTTAAATTCCTGTGATTCGTCTCTGTCGGCCGCTCCGAGCTGGACGACGGAAGGAGGCCAACAGCAGCGCGAGGGTGATGTGGCCGCAACGCCTCAGTGTTGCTACGGCTACGACTACGTTTCCAGCCGAGTACGAGTAGCAGCACTGGAGCAGCGACTATGGATGAGCGTTATTAATTTCATTTCGTCGCACAGCAGTTATCTAATAATAATTTATTACAAAAAATCAACTGGAAACTGGAAACCACCAAGCAAAAACGAAAAGGAGGAAAATAACTGAGGGAAGCCAGAAGGTGGTCAAACCCTGTGTGCGGTGCATCGTATATAGGGGGTCTGTTTTACTAAGGCAACGCATGTCAAAGCTAGCATGTTTTTTCGCTACTGAAGACTCTTCATATACCGTTCTATTTGTGGGGATGGGGCCTCTCTCTTTGAAATATTTTTTGGCGAGGAGGGTACAAGTACGGACGGATTAGCCGCGGGTTGAGGGTGTTGGAGCTGGCGGCGGACAGCCGGGAAGCAGCGCTAGGGAAGGGCGCTCGCTACACGTCGACCGGCATGTTGACGTCGAGCTTACCCAAGGGGGGGCAGCACGACACTAACGACGAGGAGGAATGTCGCGACGGGATGAGCAGCGAGATCAGGCGGCGGGGTATTCCAGAGGATCAACCGCCGCCGGAAAACCCGGTACGGAGGGTTTGAATAATTTCCGCACCCCCACGACCTTTTTGGATCCGGCCATTGCGACCGTGCACTACTCCACCCGTCCACCGCTACCCACTATCGCTAGGCACACATCATATTTGAGAGTGCGAGCCCGGACAAGCGCGGAGGCTTGCACTCGAAACAAGGGTGCTCGATGGACGCGCAAACGGCGGGTAGAGGGTACGATCATTGGCTGACTTTCCAGACCGGTACCTGGGTACCAGCACATGAAAAGCCGGAGAAATGACCGGGGAAACTCTTCAGCGTGGCGGCATGAGCGCTAGTTTTTTCGGGTTGTTTGTCTCGCCCCCCCCCCCCCCCCCCCCCCCCACCTGCCCTCCATGTGACGGGGGCCCTCGACTAGGAGGAAAGTCGCGACGGGAGGAGCGGCTACGACCTTGGGGCGGGGCTGAATTAAGGGATGCGAAGGCGGGATCGACGAGCGACCGCGTGAGGAGTTTTTTTCGCTCGCGTTTCCCATCCTTTCTCCGGCAAGACCGAAGTCGCGCGGGAGCTAGATTAGGCTGGCCCGTCGCCCCTCTCGAGCGCCGACCGGCCTAGGCCGGTCGGCACCCCGGTTCGGTGGGAGCGGGGCCGTGCATCGTGAAGGTCGAGCAGCACTTTCATTTTGCATTCTTGACAAATTGCTATATTTTTGTAGATATGCTTTTCTTGATTATATCATTTATATTGTTACTGCTTAGGCGAGGGGACTGTGGCAAATACTGCGGTTGCTTACAGTTTCTAACCTCCGAGAAACGTCAACACACATGGCAGATAGGTGTACATGGTCGAAGAGTACCCAGCCCAATCTTTGCTTTTAAATGTCCTAGATGGCTGAGCAAGTGAAAGCCGTTAGATAGCAGCCGGTCCAATTTGCTGGTAATGTCGTAAATCATTGCCATTTTCATGTTCATGACACGGTGGCACATGCTCTTTAGCATGTCCAACTTTGGATGTGGATTCGGAATGTCCGCTTCCACCGACCCTGATGTTACACCGACAAAAGATCTACATGTACTAGCAAAAGCCGATTTGGATTTAATCGCTAAGAAAGGGCTTGCGCAAAGTGCTTCTCTTGCCGTTCTTTGTTTCTTACCACACCGAAATTCGTCCTCTTCTGCAAGTTATTTTGACAGATTTGACGTCAGATGGTCAACGACATCAAACATCGCTAGTGGATTGCACCGCGACGTTGGATTTCGTCTCGGAAGACTTTGTTAAGCGCGTGGGTTTACTCATGCGTAAGTCAGCTACTAAAACACATGTGCGACTTGCCAATGGACAACGAGTTACGTCAACAATTGTGTGCGACATCTCTTTTGCTGTCGCTCAACATGACTTTGTGCGTACGTTTCACGTCCTTCGTGATTTGCGCGCCGCCGACATTGTGTTAGGTTTACCATGGTTGATCAATAAGCAAGTGACACTTAGATTTGATGCCGAGTGACTTCTTTCATGCATAGATGGCAGTGTAATCGACAACCAAGTGATCGAACGACATCATTAGTGTCTACTTATGTCGTCGACGAAGGATCAGAAATATATGCGGAAGTCTGCTCGAGCTTAAGGCCGGACTGCATAATCTTACAATGTACATTTAGCGGCTATTGAACAGCAACCTCCATATGAGCTTCATCTTGGCGACGAGCTCCGTGACGTTCATCGAGAGGACTTACGGAAGATGTTGCTTGACGACTTCCCGGGACTTCTTCAATCTGTGGACTCCCCGGCTTTAATTCGACCTTGGGATCATCCAATATACACTACTGGACCGATGCGGCGTCAAAGGCTTAACCGCTTGCCCCCTGCTGAGCGAGAAGGGTTAAAATTGACAATAAAATGACGCTGTTGGTTATGGTTTGGTTTGACCAAATCGCAGCGAGTTTGGATCCTCAATTCTGTTCGTACGAAAGGCTGACGGCCTTTTTCGCCTCTACATCGACTATCGTGGCCTCAATGAAGTTACTCGAAAGAATGCTTACCGTTGCCTCGTGTTGACGATACCTTGGACGAGTTAATAAGGGACGCAAATTTCAACATACGTTTGGATTTGGCGTTTGGGATTTGGCAAGTTCGAGCAAGGGAGGAAGATGTACACAAGACAGCATTTTAAACTAGT
Source organism: Tetraselmis chui (assembly GCA_026401115.1). Lineage (NCBI taxonomy): Eukaryota > Viridiplantae > Chlorophyta > Chlorodendrophyceae > Chlorodendrales > Chlorodendraceae > Tetraselmis > Tetraselmis chui. Next base: position 31,532 of record JAPMLY010001542.1, on the reverse strand, counting down.
GATGGATCGGTGGAATGGGGGGCCATGCCTTTTGGATTGTGCAATGCTCCAGCGACCTTGCGGCGGATGATGATCGAGATTTTACGAGACTTTTTACATAACTTCGTTAATGCGTACCTCGATGATGTTCGCATTTACATTCGTACATTGGAGGAATACATGGAGCATCTGCGTCTTGTTTTACAACGCTTCAATGAGGAGAGTCTTAAGCTGCGTCTTAGGTAATGTTTATTTGGGCTGCAAACGATGAAGTAACGTGGCTACAATGTTTCCGGCGGCAAGCTCCCGGTCTCGACAAATAGAGTCGAAGTCGTGAAGGAGTGGCCGGTGCCTAAGACACAACGTGAAGTTCGCAGTTCCGCATTGTTCTTCACCTTTTATGTGGAGTTCATTCATCACTTCAGTGCTTTGTCGGCGCCGTTAACAAGCACGTTAAGAATATCTCAGTTGCAAAAGATTGTGATGACGCCTACATGCATGGAAGCCTTTGGGACTCTTAAGTTGTATCTAACTATTCCTCCGCCATGTCAGGTGCTTTTGGAGGTCAGCTCGGACGCGACGTTTACCGTTACTACGTATGCGTCGGCAGTGGGTATTGCAGTTGTCTTAGTGCAAGATCAAGGAAGAGGTTTTCAATCAATATCCTTTTTGGCATGTAAGCTTAAAAGTGATGAGCGAGGTAATTCTTATTCCGCTTATGATTTGGAAGCTTTGGCTGTCTTCGAAGCTGTCAAGCGCTGAATTGTTACCTTGAAGGACGTTCAAAGTTCATGGTGGTTTCATACCACGACACAGTGCGCCATCTGCTCAAGCAACCGAATGATAGGTTAAGCAAACGACATGCGCGTTAAGTGCGCGACTTACAACAATTTACGGATGCGATGACTCTGGCCAATCGCAAGGGTTCCAATATCGAGGGTGACCCTTTGAGTCGACATGTAGATTTTCCGAACAAGCCAGTCTCCCATTATTTTTGGATGGTGATGTGCCACAGAGTGTAGATCCTCGAGAACAATCCGAGCTTCCGAGAAGCTGTGGCGCCCATCCGGCTTCAAAGAATTTTGACGCTAACCTCAACATTTTTACTCTTGATGTTTTAGATGTGCCCGGAACTCGTTGAGATGGTTCGTCTGGTTACACCAAAGACTCGTTTTTTTAGGAAGCGAGTGAGTGGACGAAGGGTGGAAAGATTGATGCCCGCGATGCTTTCTAGAGAAATGCACGGCTGTGCACTCCGAACGACCCAGTGATTATGCATGCGATGTTGTTTGATTTAAGCGACAGTGGTTCTATAGGTCAAAGAGGCTACGCGAGTACTCTAGCTAAGGCTCTAAACATGTTTTGGTGGCGTCGCATTCGACATGACGTTAACGACTATTGCCATATGTATTTCTTGCCGTCGGGCCAAAGTGCGAGCCCATATGGCGGCTACTATGGACCCAATACATGTTCCGCCACGACCATAACACACAGTTGGTTTAGACTCTCTAACTCACTTACATGTAAGTGCATGTTTCGACAGTGTGTTGGTGGTTTTTGACCATTTGATGCGAAAAACGAATTGTTTCCCTTGTACAAAGGAGATTATTGGTAAGTCAACGGCAAGTTTATTTTTTAAAGGTGTGTACCGTTCACATGCATGGCCTTCCGCGTGTGTTGGTTAGCGACACAGACCCGCAATTTGTCAACGCATTCTCGCAAGCACTTTGGAGACGTTTAGGAACTAAAACATGTCTTCAAGTCAATAATCTGAGACCAGTGGTTTTCTTGAGACGACGAGACGAGCAAAGCATGAGACGAGCTTCACATGAGACGAGCTTCCGAGGATCGCATGACGCTTCAAGAGTGAAGGCGAGCTAGGCTGGGCTACTTAAGTCAATGCAGTGGAGGGAGGAGACAAGTAACCTTTCTAATTCTTTTTTTAATTGTACTAAGCTGTTATGCAAATAGTTACGTCATCGCACGTTTTAACAACAATAGCTGTAATTATTTTTTACGCACTTTGCTTTCTAAGCAAACTCCTACATATTCCCTTTCTTTGATTTCTTACTTGGGGATGTGCGTCGTGAGTTCATGCAGCGCCTTTATGTGGCTCTTTACGGAACGCTTGGTTCCTATTTTCGTGATGCCTTGCATGAGGGTGGTGCAGCTGCTGTTGCATACCTCCGTGCTCCGAGGTGAATTGAAATTACAAAAAGCACGATAACGACGTTCTTGCTCCGAGGCCTCAGTCTTGTGTTACATTTAATCAGGTTACTTACAAGAAAAAGCAGTTGAGGCCACCAAGCAAAACGAAGAAAAGAGGAAGAAACCTAAGCCCGAGGAACGGCAAGGCATGCCACAGCAGCCTCAGGCTTGTGTTCCTCTTTTCATTTCTTTAAGGGTGGATTCCGCACTGCTTTTTAAGGGACGAAAGTATTGGGGGGGGGCCAATGGGTACATCCGACTTTGCTCGAGACGTGTTTGAAACGGCCTTAAATAAGTATGAGGCCTACGGCGAACGTCTAAGGGTTCTAGCGGCTCACCGGCACTCTCACACTGCGCTTCGCATCCATCAACAATGCAACCGCCGCTTCGGACACTTTGCCCCCACAGTCCCCCGAGGTCTTGGCAGGGGCGAGGGCTACGGTGACACCGTCGTGACCTTTCTCGAGCGCGCTGACAATGCCACCCTAGTGTCCGGCGTACCCCGGGGGCACCCTATATGCCACCCTTCCACGTGGCGGCTGAGGTATTGGGCCTTCCTCCCGCTAGCCTACCCCGCAACAGTCGCTCCGAGATGTCTCTCCCCATACGTTTCGGAGGCATGGGGGTGGAGGACTTTGTTGCCTTGGCGGACGCGGCCTATGTCGGAGCGGCCGGTTTGGCAGTGGGCTCAGCTATCCGTTTCCTTACAGCACAAGATGCTCGCGTGCGCGGGGATTCCCAAGACGAAGTCCATATGGAGCCGACCATGTATGGAGGGTTAGCGAATGCAATGACCACTGCGGTGTCCCGAAGGCACTGTACACCGGACGGAGACGACGGCGAATCAAACAACGAGCAGATTGCTCGGTCCCTTGATGGCCTACCCTCGCTCGTACCCCTTTCTGCGTTTGCCACGGGCATCTTTCCAAAGCTACAAGCCGACATCTGTGAGCGCGTCAACTTGCTTCGCTTCGCAAAGCTCTCCCACGTTTTCCAACCGCGCTCGGCCTGAGTCTAGGCGTTTCGTATCTCGTCTCGGCCAGACGGCCACGGCGCCCTTGCGTTTTTGGCTTCGGACCCGCCTACTTCCGGTCGCCTCGGCGAGCTCCGTGACAAGTTCCCTGAGCATTACGACGCAGTTTTCCGCGTGGCGGTCTGTCGCATCTTCGGCCTACCCTCATCCCGCATCCTCTCTACTCTACGCTCCCCCACTTCTTGTGCTTCTTGCCATCTCTCGGTTCAAGCTATGCGGGGTGCGTTCTCGTCGGTGGGTGTTGACAAGTCGGATGATGCGTGGGCCACTGCTTTTGCGGACCATTTGGCTCGATGTGGCGGAGATGCTTCGGTCCACACCGCTCACTCTTAGCTAGTGACGGCCCTTGCGGAAATCATCTCCGAGGCTCGCGGCGCACTCGGGGTTGGCGTCGAGGTTCTCACAGATCCCACGATGCTAGTTCAACTCCCCAACGACAACGACGGTCTCCCAACGGATGTGGGTGTCTTGCACTATCACGGCATTCGAGGCTCAAAACTTGCCCTTGATGCCGTAGTTTCCGGTTTGTTCGGCGTTTCTAGCCCCCCGTCACCCGAAGTTGCTCTCCGCCATGCTGAGAAGACCAAGCTCAAGAAGTACTCGGAGGGGTGAGGAGTCGGCCCGACATCCGTTTCATTCCCTTTGCAATCACGGATTTTGGTACTCTCGGCGGCCACGCCACGGCTTTCTTGACGGAGCTAGCCAAGCAGGCAGCCGCATCTAAAGGGATGCATGTGGGCAAGTTGTTGGCCTCTTGGCGTCGAAAGGTCTCTCTCGCCGTCCATGTTGCTCACGCGGACAACGTCTTGCGCGGTTTGTCCGCCGCTGCGGACGGCGTGGAGGCCGCTTCTTCTTCGGCCGGGATGCCTTCTCTTGCCACGGCGCTCTTCACCCGCGCCATGGGCCGCAAGCGTCCCCGTGCTTCCTCGAGCGGCGCGTGAGGCGCCGCTTGTCGCCTCCACGTGTTGCATTCTCGGCGTGGCCTAGGAGTTTCCTTAGTTTAATCTGCTAGGTTTGTGCACAATGTAGTGCTTTCCTTTTGCCGTGCTTTGGATTCCGTGATCCTCTTGTCACTCTTGCCCTTTTGTTTCCCCTCCCACTTTCCATGTCCGTGCTCATCTAGTTTTTCTTGTAACCAATCATTCCGCACTCCTTTCTTTATAATACATTTTATAGTACCAGTAACGGAGATACGGTTTTTTTTCGCCGCCGCCACCGCATGCGCATGTGCGGCTGAGCTTGGGTCGGGAGCCCGCGAGCACGGAACTTGGTAGCGGTGAGCGTGACGCATGCCCGCCTATTCGTGTTTGCTTTTGTCTCGGCGCTCTCCTACGCTGTGGCATCGCGCTGTACCTATACATAAAGTTCTCCTTTTTATCTTCCGCGGTCACTCGCCGTCGGCGGCTCCGGTGCGTTTTATTTGTACCATCGCAAGCGTGACCGTCCCGGGATCTTTTATTCGTCGCTCGACCCGCGACCGGGTACAACTGCCCGTACCGCCCCTATTATCGGCATCCTCGAGACCCTTGGCCGCTACCGGTATCGCTACAACTTTCGCCCGCGCGTGGTCATCCCCTTCAGCAAGGCTCAAGGCATCGGCACGCTTCATCGTAATCCTTGTACGGGTACTATAACTTCAGTACTGCTCTCAGCCAGCTAAGTTCATTCTAATCGCTACCCGTACTCGGAGCCCGCAATTTGCAAGGTCATCCTTTATCGCTTGGCGCCCCACTACTACACGGCGTTGTATGACGGAGTTTCCTTCCGACTCTTGCGGTGGTTGGTACACGGGTACCAAATAGCTTCTTTGCTCTTCTCTTGAGCATCTCCATCGCGGTCTCCAAGGCCCCCCACTACAAGCAACGCGAGGTTAGAGGCGCGACGGACCGGCATCGAGGAGCCCACCACGTCGGCGGCGAATCTTCCCTCCAAGGCACGCCACATCGCCACCTCGGGCGACTTCCGGTATAGTCCAAGCCACATACCCCCCCCCCCCCCCCCTTCTTCGACCCCGCGTGCTCTACTTATTTTAGGACGCGACACACGTGCCACCCCGGATGTCCGCCGCGGCGACACGGCCGGGACATAGTCATCGGTGTCCTCCACCGCCACCTCTAGGCCGGTCGCCCGGCAGCGGGGCAGGGTCGTGCCCTATGGCCCCCGCTCCGGGTGACCTTCCGACATCATCACCTTATGTTCAAGCGCCTTCGCATGCCTTACGACCTGGACATACTCCGTCTCGTTTTTTACCCCCCGCTCCTTTGAGGTGCTTTAGTTGCTCCGCGTCGTTCCCGACCCTTCAAGCGCTATGCGCCCATCTAAATTCCCCCGCGACAACGTGCACTTTTGCGCCCGACAATTGCCCAGTTGTCGATGCCGATCGCCACCTTCTCGCGCCGTGCACGTTTTGCGGACGATACTTTCGGAGCGGTGGCCTTAGTAGACACCAACAATCCTGCTCACACCGCAATACTACGCCATCCCAACAGCCAGCACGCGGTGCTTCGCTTCCGCGTGGTCGGCCGTCCCCGCCGCATCCCTAGTCCTTGCCCCCCGCCGTCCAATGGTGCCTTGACCATGGGGCCACTAGCGGGGAGAACTCTAAAGCCTTCTTCGAGTCCTACCTCCTTTCTTTCCGATCTAGTACGTCCTCGAACGGCGTCCCCCCTTCGGTGGTACGCCTCGTCAAGCCGGTCTTCGAGGAGCTTGTCGGTTGCGTTTTGTCTTTCCGCGGTAGGGCCACCCAAGGGGCTTCCACGGAAGCGGCTTGGGCGGCGTTGCTTTTATTCCCGCGCTTAGTTTTGCGCCCCATGGCTGATTTCACTTCTGCGGGGCATCTGCCCCTTGACCCGGTCGCCGATTACCGTGACAACCGCTTAGCCCATTGGGCGTCGAGAGATCTTGATGCATTGTTTTCCGCCGCTCGCGCCCACGCATCCCTTACCAATGGGCGGGCACCGCCACCTACCTCACTTTCGAGGGCCGGTACCGACCCCGTCTCCCCTTCGCAACCCTTTCATAACGGCGTCTCGGCCAAGGTCGCCAACCGGGCGGCTAGTCTAGCTGCGGTTGGGGAGTACCGTCGTGCTATAGAGGCCCTAAGCTCCAACCCCGTTGCAAGTGGTCGTGGGGTGCACGAGGAATTATCACGGTTGCACCCACAAGACGATGACGACCTCGCGGACGTGTTGCCGGATCCCTTCTCCCTCCCTCGCATCAAACTCCGCGCTTCGGAAGTTGATATTATGGAGGTCGTTGCTAGATGCCCTCGAAAGTCTAGTCCTCACGTCGACGGTTGGAGGTTTGAAACTTTTCAAGCGTTGGGTTCCCCTTGCACTCTCACCGGTTTAGCCGAAGCCATAGTGAATGCAGAGGTTCCACCCGGCGTGGCTTCATTCCTTGCCTCTGCCACACTTATCCCGCTAGACAAACTCGATCCCGAACAACGACGCGCACAAGAGTAAGAACTTCGCGACCAAAAGGGGACGTTGCGCCCGATTGGAATTGGCTCCGTTTTAGTTCGTTTCGCGAATCGCGCGCTTCTCGCCGTAATTGGTGACGAAGTGTCCCAATGGTTGGTTGCTCGGCACCAATTTGGGGTCGGCGTCCGCGGCGGGGTTGAGATCGTACAATTCATGGTTCGAGCCGCGCTTGACGCTTCACCGGACTGGGCGGACATGCAAGGCGACGCATCCAACGCGTTCAACGAGTTCTTGCGGCGTCCCTTGTTTGAGGAGTTGTCAGCAAATCCCGCGCTTCGACCGTTGCTCCGCGTCGCTACTATGTTGTACGGCCGTCCATGTACCTTGTACGTTTACGACTCATCAAATGCTCACGGCCCGGCCATGCGCATTCCGAGTACCCGTGGAGTCCATCAAGGTTGCGTTCTCGGGGCCATGTTCTTCGCAATAGTTGCTTCCCGGGTATACAAGTAATTGGCTGCGATTGCCCCGAACGAATCCGTTGTCTGCGGTTATTTTGATGATGGTCACTTCATGGGACCCCCTGCGTCTCTCGTGGCTATTCGCGACGCTATGCCGGAGGCGTATGCTAGCGTCGGCCTCACAGTAACCATCCGCAAAAACTGTTTGTATTCCCCTTTGGGTGTCGGTGATGCTTTTGATAACTTACCCAACGGCCACATCATGCGGGGAGTAAACGTCTCCACGGAAGGGACGAAAGTATTGGGAGGGCCAATGGGTACATCGGGTTTTGCTCGAGACGTGTTTGAAACGGCCTTAAGTAAGTATGAGGCTTACGGCGAACGTATAAGGGGTCTAGCGGCTCACCGACACTCTCACATTGCGCTTCGTATCCATCAACATTGCAACCGCCGCTTCGGACACTTTGCCCGTACAGTCCATGTTAGCACTAGCATCCCGTTGCATAGTACTTATGTACAAGGTAGCTATTTGTTATTCTAGTACTTAGTGTTATGCTATTAGCGGTACTCTATTCCCTATTAGTGGCGGTCGGCGGGCCTTGCCGGTGCCTTCGCCGGCCGCCATCTCTCTCCTCCCACTTCTCTAGTCACCACAGCCGGCCCCCCTGTGGGGCCGGCACGACCTCCGTGTAACTATCCGTTCCCAACTCTAACAGGTTATGGGCCCTCCACCAAGTTACACTAGAGAAGAGCGTGTGTAAAGCGCTCGGCGCCACGCTAGTCCTACCTACTCCCACGTAAAAAAGAGTAGAGCGTGTGTAAAGCGCTCGGCGCCACGCTAGTAATTCATCGTCCCACCGACCCCACGCTTCGCCTTCGAGCTGGTTGTCCGCGACTGTCCTACCATCTCCCACGTAAAAAGGAGAAGAGCGTGTGTAAAGCGCCCGGCGCCACGTTCGCCCCACCAAGCTTTCTGTCTCACCTAGCCTTCAGCCTACCGATGCTCTCGACCGGATCTGGTTTTTCACACCGACCCGCGAAAAATTCGGCCCGTGCGTACTTAAATTAGTACTGTTTTTTCCCGAGGTAATGCCGCAACGCTCACCTTACTTAGCGAGGAGCTTAACTTTCCCACGGCGAAAAGGGGGAGTCAACACGAGCGCCCGTCTATGTTTTTTGCGTGCCTACACGCTCCTAATGGCCTTGTTGGCTGTGCTTCTTCCTCGCCGGTCGCTCTCATGCGTCGGCTAATTCCCCCGTGGACAGTTTTTTCCGCTACATGTGAGAATAGTACATTACGCAGTACATTTGGAACTGCTTCACATCGGCAACTCGCCGGTAGCGGCACGTTCTTGTGAGCGCATGTCGCTACACCTACCCGGCCGGAGACACACGCTACAAGCACTACACCTTCTACCAAGATGACACCTTCCTCAACGCAAGCTAGGACGACGTCAAGACCTCGGCTACCTTGAGGGGGGGTGTTAGCACTAGCATCCCGTTGCATAGTACTTATGTACAAGGTAGCTATTTGTCATTCTAGTACTTAGTGTTATGCTATTAGCGGTACTCTATTCCCTATTAGTGGCGGTCGGCCGGCCTTGCCGGTGCCTTCGCCGGCCGCCATCTCTCTCCTCCCACTTCTCTAGTCACCACAGCCGGCCCCCTTGTGGGGCCGGCACGACCTCCGTGTAACTATCCGTTCCCAACTCTAACAGTCCCCCGAGGTATTGGCAGGGGCGAGGGCTACGGCGACACCGTCGTGACCTTCCTCGAGCGCGCTGACAATGCCACCCTAGATGTGGCGGCTGAGATATTGGGCCTTCCCGCAGGTAGCCTACCCCGCAATACTCGCTCCGAGATGTCTCTTCCCATACGTTTCGGAGGCATGGGGGTGGGGGACTTGGTTGCCTTGGCGAACGCGGCCCATGTCGGAGCGGCCGGTTTGGCAGTGGGCTCAGATATCCGTTTCCTTACAGCACAAGATGCTCGCGTGCGCGGGGACTCCCAAGACGAAGTTCCGATGGAGCCGACCATGTATGGACGGTTAGCGACTGCGATGACCACAGCGGTGTCCCGAAGGCTCGGTACACCGGACGGAGACGACGGCGACAACGCACCCATGTGGTCGTTAGAACTCGCTTCGTCGTGGGCGCGCTTAGATGCTGCGTGCGGTTCTCACGCTCTCGCCGAGTCTGAACCCTTGATAACCACAGCCTTATCGATGCTCCCCACGTAACGTCCAACGGTGGCTCGCGCAGGCTGCGTAGTTGAAGCCCGATCGAACAACGAGCAGATTGCTCGGTCCCTTGATGGCCTACCCTCGCTCGTACCCCTTTCTGCGTTTGCCACGGAGATCTTTCCAAAGCTACAAGCCGACATCTGTGAGCGCGTCAACTTGCTTCGCTTCGCAAAGCTCGCTCCAACGTTTTCCAACAGCGCTCGGCCGGAGTCTAGGTGTTTTGCATCTCGTCTCGGCCACGGCGCCCTTGCGTTTTTGGCTTCGGACCCGCCTACTTCCGGTCGCTTGGGCAAGCTCCGTGACAAGTTCCCTGAGCATTACGACGCAGTTTTCCGCGTGGCGGTCTGTCGCATCTTCGGCCTACCCTCATCCCGCATCCTCTCTACTCTACGCTCTCCCACTGCTTGTGCTTCTTGCCATCTCTCGGTTCAAGCTATGCGGGGTGCGTTCTCGTCTGCGGGTGTAGACATGTCGGATGATGCGTGGGCCACTGCTTTCGCGGACCATTTGGCTCGATGTGGCGGAGATGCTTCGGTCCACACCGCTCACTCTTGGTTAGTGACGGCCCTTGCGGAAATTATCTCCGAGGTTCGTGGCGCACTCGGGGTTGGCGTCGAGGTTCTCACAGATCCCACGATGCTAGTTCAACCCCCCAACGGCGACGGTCTCCCCGCGGATGTGGGTGTCTTGCACTATCACGGCATCCGAGGCTCAAAACTTGCCTTTGATGCCGTGGTTTCCGGTTTGTTCGGCGTTTCTAGCCCCCCGTCACCCGAAGTTGCTCTCCGCCGTGATGAGAAGACCAAGTTCGAGAAGTACTCCGAAGGGGTGAGGAGTCGGCCCGACATCCGTTTCATTCCCTTTGCAATCACGGATTTTGGTACTCTCGGCGGCCACGCCACGGCTTTCTTGACGGAGCTAGCCAAGCAGGCAGCCGCATCTAAAGGGATGCATGTGGGCAAGTTGTTGGCCTCTTGGCGTCGAAAGGTCTCTCTCGCCGTCCATGTTGCTCACGCGGACAACGTCTTGCGCGGTTTGTCCGCCGCTGCGGACGGCGTGGAGGCCGCTTCTTCCTCGGCCGGGATGCCTTCTCTTGCCACGGCGCTCTTCACCCGCGCCATGGGCCGCAAGCGTCCCCGTGCTTCCTCGAGCGGCGCGTGAGGCGCCGCTTGTCGCCTCCACGTGTTGCATTCTCGGCGTGGCCTAGGAGTTTCCTTAGTTTAATCTGCTAGGTTTGTGCACAATGTAGTGCTTTCCTTTTGCCGTGCTTTGGATTCCGTGATCCTCTTGTCACTCTTGCCCTTTTGTTTCCCCTCCCACTTTCCCTGTCCGCGCTCATCTAGTTTTTCTTGTAACCAAGGAGATACAGGTGGCTGCAGGCATATTTGCGAACGGGCCGGCAGTTTGCTGGCAAGGGATCAGGGCGCAGTTGAGGTCATACCCCCCGTATGCTGGTTGAGCAGCGACTAGACAAGCCAAACTCATATTGGCGGCACACAAAGTGCGTTGCGAGCCGAAGCGGTGTTTCCGCGTCTTTTGAATTGTGCCTTGGTTTGCTTTACAAGGCTAATACTCCATCTAAGCGCTCCCTCGAATCAGAGAAACATTTCGCACCGGCGGCAGCCGTAGTGGCTGTTCACTGCCAGTGATCTCATGCCAGGCTGACAGATACCTGGACTACAGCAGCGCCAAGGAGGGAGCACCGCGCCCACCATACTTTACTGTACTGTCGGTAATTGTCTGTACGACAGCTGTACGCGGTGCTGCAGACCACTCACCGACTGGCTAGATTCTCGGCTATGGACCACAACGCAGCCGCCCGAGCAGCAGCACTGGGAATAGCCCACATCCCTTTTTACCCTGTACAGACCCAGGACACCGCTGAGGCGGAGATCCAGGCGGTGGTAGACTTTTTCCTGGTGGACACGCCGGCCTCCCCACCCGCCGACACCGATGCCCACATCGTCATCGCGCCGGTGACTACCGCCCAACCCGCCCCGGACCCCGTCCCCGCTCCCGCTACTGTCGTGGAGCCCCTCTCCGTCGATAATTATGCTCAGCTACATAGCATCACCCCTATCGAAATCGTCAACGGTGAGGCGCAAGGGGTAGAAGGGTCTGCTGTGGCGTCGTCCGCGGCTCCGACCTCCGTCGCGGCCACCGCGGCGCCGACCTCTGCGAACGCGCCTGCCCACCACCGCACCCATAAGCAACCCTCACAGGATACAGCGCTCGTCGATGCGCAGCCGTCGTCGCATCCTGAGGACGTGGAAACGCGGCAGGAAGATGGTTCCGGTGTCGCCGCGGTGACGGAAGGGCGTGATGGAGGAACTGAGTCGACGGTGTTGGGAGAGGTTGTCGGTGCGGGGGAGGAGAGCGTGACGGAAGAGGGAGGGAAAAGGGCGGAGACGGAGAAAGCGGACGAGGAAAAGAATGCGAATGAGGTCGGAGCAAAGGAGGTGCTAGGGGAGGAAGTGGGAGAGAAGGTTGCAGGGGAACCTGAAGTGGTAAGGGAAGGAGAGATGCTGGTAGAGGAGGAAGTGGCGGCGAACGAACAAGAGGATGTGGCAGAGGAGGAAGTGGCAGAGAAGTTTGGAGGGGGGGTTGGGGTGGCAAGGGAAGGAGAGACACTGTTAGAGGGGGAATTGCCGGCAAATGACGAAGAGGATGTGACTGAAAATGATGCAGAAAAAGTTCAAGTGGCAAGGGAAGGAGAGACACTGGCAGAGAGGGAAGTGCTGGGGGATGAGAAAGAGGGCGTGCCAGAGGAGGCGGCGGGGAAGGAATTGCCAGTGGCCGGGGAGGAGGAGAAGACACGAGGAAGGGCGTCGCGGGGAAAGAAGCCGATGGAGGAGGTGGAAGTGTCAGGAAATGGAGATGGAGACGGAGACGACGAGAAAGCTGGGAAGGAGCATGAGGGAGCAGAGGGGGAAATTATGGCAGAGAAGGCAGCGGTAGGGGAGGAGAAAGTGGCGGAAGAGGCAGGGGGGGCACTGCAGAGGCCAAGGCGAGGAAAGAAGGTGGTGCAGGCGGCGGAAGGGGGAGATTCGGGAGAGAAACTGGCAAAGGATAATATGAATGAGGTGGAGAGTGTGACAGGGAAGGTGGCAGGGGAGGGGGAGAAGACGCGGGGGAGGGCAAAGCGAGGGAAGGGGGTGGTAGTGGAGGAGAAGCGCGTGCTGCCCAAGCGCTCCAACCGAGGGAAGAACAGCTTGACGGATGCGGTGCCGCGGGTGGGGAAAGAGCTAGTAGGTGCCAAGGTAGAAATGTGGTGGTCGCTAGACAAGTGCTACTACCCCGGAACCATCGTCGCCTTCAAACGCACCGGTGTGAAGTACACCTACGACATCCAGTATGGCGACGGCGACTTTGAGACGGGCTGCCACTTTTCAGAGTATTCCGAAACCACGCGTAACGGTGAAGTCATCGTACAGGTGCGGATGCTTATTTCGCGCGCGCGCGCGCGCGTGTGTGTGTGTGTGTGTGTGTGTGTGTGTGTGTGTGTGTGTGTGTGTGTGAGTGAGTGTGTGTGTGTGTGTGTGTGCTTGTATGTGTGTGTGTGCGTGCGTGTTTGTGTGCGTGTGCGTGTTTGTGTGCCTGTGTATGCGTGCGTGCGTTCGTGCGCGCGTGTTTGTGTGTGTGTGTGTGTGTGTCTGTGTGTATGGTTGCGCGCGCGCGTGTTTGTGTGTATGGATGTGTGTATGTGTATATATGTCACTTTATCACACACACGCACACACACGCACACACACACACAATCACACACACACACACACACACACAAGAGCACACACACTCTCTCTCTCTCTCTCTCTCGTTCTCTCTCTGCTTGTTCCCATGACATGCACGGAGGGTGGTGGTGGTTGTATTCTGACTGACTGACACCCTCCACCCGCCCCGTGGCTGCTTTGTGCAGGTGATGAAGCCCATCGGAGGGAAACGTGCCTCTGAGGCTGCTGAAAAGGTGACGCCCTTCTGTTAGATGATTATCTTGGTAGTTACATCCGAATGAAGCCTATGAGAAGGAGAGTGTAATTCTCCTCAGTGCGTATGGGATTATGTCCATTTTGGGGGGTGGTCATCTTCAGGAGGAGGCGGACGCGGCGGAGGAGGGAGCTAGTGAAAAGGAGGAAGAAGAGGAGGAGGAGTCGCTGTTTGCACTAGCCGAGAAGGCGGCCGAGAAAGGTGGGGGAAAGGCGAAGGGGCGGGCGAAGGGAAAGGGGGGCCGGGCGGGATCGAAGGCGGCGAAAGGGGGCCGAGGTGGGCGAGGTGGGCGGGATGGGAAGGGGCCCGGCAAGAAGGGGCGGCCGGCTGGGGAGGTGGGGGCGGAGGAGGCGGCGCGTGGGAAGTCTGATTTGGACGACTTTGCGCTGGCGAAAGTGGCGGTGGATGGACCAAAGGATGTCGACGCGGCGGCAGCGGAAGTCGCGGCGGAGCCAAGTCCAGTGGAAGCGGCCGCACAGGCGGAGGGAGCAACAAAGGCGGTGGCGGGGTTTGGTGGAAGAGCAACGCGGCGACGTCGACGTGGGCAGTCAGAGGACAAGAATAATGACAACGGCACTGCAGTGACGGAGGCAACGAAGCGGCCGGTGAGGTCGTCCAAACGACAGCGGACGGCCGCTGCTTCGGTGGAGGCAGAGGAGGAAGCTATGGTGGCCTCGCCGCCGAGTAAAAAGAAGAGTGGGCGGCAGACTGCTGCAACCGTCGCCGTGGATGGGTTCCCTTCTGCTGCTGATAAGAAAGAGGAAGTATGTGCAGGGGAGGATGGGGATGGGGAGAAGGCTGGAGGTGGTGAGAAGGAGGTGGAGGAGGAGGGTGAGAGGGGGAGGCATATGAAAGCGGGAGGAAGGGAGGATGAGAGTAGGGCGAAGGTGGGCGGGGGTGAGGGCGAGGGGATGAAGGCACGAGCGGTGGGAGGCGGGGCGAAGAAGCGGGCGGCTGGGGCTGGGGAGGGAGGAGGGGCGCGGAAGAAGCTGCACACTGCCACCGGTGGAACTGCCACCACCGCATCCTCTGCGTCGTCCTTGGCGGCAGCGGGTGGGAAAGAGGGGGCGCGGAAGGTGAAGGAGGAATTCGGGTCGGTTGGTTTGAAGGCGACGGGGCAGGTGGGGGTGGGTGGGGATGGTGGGGGGATAGAGACGACGGGGAGCGCAGCAGCGTCAGTTGCAGCAGGAAGTGCTCCTTCTGCGACAGCGGCAGCGGTGAGTTCAATGCTGCCGCCGCCCGCACCTACGAGTACCGTAGTTGGGAAAGGGGGAGGGCGGGCGGTGGTAGTACCGTCCAGCCATACCTCCACTTTTTTCGACTCGGTGCCCGTGAAGAAGCCGCAGTCGGGGGTGCGTAGGATGGAGGTGAGGAAGGAGCAGCAGCAGGCGCGCGGGCGGCCCGTCAAGGCGCCACCGGTGCTGCGGCCGGCGGAGGGGAGGAGGGAAGGGGGCGGAGGGAGGGGGAAGGGGAAAGGAGAGAAGGTGGCGGAGCAAAAGGCCTGGGCGCGGGATTTCACGTCTCTATTGGGCGGCAACGGTGGTGGAGGTGGTGGGGAGGGTGCAGGGGGAGGGGAGGCGCCGGTGTTGCCCTCCCCGCGAGTCTTGCCCTCCCCTCGTCAGTCCATCCTCACCACCACCACAGCCACAACCACAGCCACAACTACTGTCCCCCCACGCCCACGGTCAATCCCGCCCATCGCGCGACGCGAGGTGAGTGCGCCCCGGGAGGAACGGCTGCGCGCGCCGGGGGTACCGCCATCCACGGGGGTGGCGAAGGAGAAGGGCGGTGGGAGTGCGGGAGTGGAGCAGGTTGCGAAGCGGAGGGGGGCAAGTGAAGGGGAGACAGGTGGCGGTAGCAGCAGCAGCAGCTATCAGCTGGGCCACCACTGGCGCTGCCTCAACGTCTGCCGTGCGCACGCGAGGACGGAGGCCGCGGGGGTAAAGGCTTACCGTCCGCTCGCGAGCGCGCTGCTGCCGCGCTGGAGTGGCTTGCTGACGGTGAGCGCGGTGGGGGGGCGCATGCGGGCAGGGAGCAGCGGTGGAGGGTGGCACAAGGCGAACGCGTACTATTCTCGATGGCCGCAGCCCTCATTCGCCCCACCACCGACAGACAGCAGCGCGCTGCGGAAGAGCCGATGAGCTCTGTCGTATGTTAGCCGGGTGTCACAAGAGAAGCTAGGAGCACCCCTGTCCCTCCCTTCCCACCCTCACTCAAAATCATGCGTCTAGCAGAATCGCGGCGTTGAGGGATGCGCGCGTAGACACTGTACGCATTGTGTGCTGACATGCATTTTGCAAACAACTGCGATTATTTCCTGTATTGGCATTCGTATGGCATTAGACTGACAAGGACGTTGACGCCATGGCACTTGTGCGCCTGCTGCCGTTGCGTCATCCTGCTCGCGGCAGTGTCTGCATTTTCCGGGGATGTGCATTTAGCGGGCGAGATTGCAATTCGTGGAAATGGTCTTGTTCGATGCAGGACGCGAACTGAGCTGGCAATAGCCAGATTGTGAGTTTCCTGATTGCGGAGTTTAGTCGGGAGTGCTTGTGGCGTAGGAATACACCAAAGGAAGATCGCAAAAGAAATGAACATGTACAAGGGAAATGTGGGCTGAAAAAGGAAATGACAAAGTAGGCCCAGATGGATTGACATAAAATGAGTTTATCAATAAATGAACAAGGGTGCCATGACGAATCACCTTCTGAAACGCCAACAAATTGACATTATTCAGCCAGAGAAGGAAGGGACCCAGGCAATGCAAACATGTCGAAAACTAGCATCCGTCGCAACTCGCACGATCAAAGCAGGTTCGCGTGTGAATGCAATGCAAAGGAGCATTGGCAAACTGATTGGAATCTCACGGCTGCGGAACTCCGAGCGTTGGCTTAATCAGAGAAGGGCGCGGATGGTGTCCAAATGACAAACTGTCATCTCAATCGGAAACTTAGAAACGATTGCTCATGCATGGGAAGGGGTGTCCGCAAAAGCAGCTGCCGAAAATTTCAACACCCGAGAAAATACGCAGCGCAGATTGAAAGCAGCAAACAGTTGACAGGGGAAAGCGTTACAAAACTTACAGGGACTATCTCGAGATGACAGTCAGTGCGAATGGCAATGTGAGGCACAAAGTTCCCAGCAGTAAATGGAAATTGATGGATGCAAAGGTAAAAAAGTCACCGATTACAGGAAGCACTCAAGGAACGCGTACATGGAATAAAGGGAAAGCCTCAATCAATAAATTGGACCAATTGGCAGAATCAGGGATGCATTCAGTCTGTCATGCCATGCATCGGAATGGACGTCAAGTTCATCCAGCACCAGAAAGATATAATCAGTACACGGAAACACACATACACACGCAAACCCACACACACAGTCTCTCTCTCTCTCTCTCTCTCTCTCTCACGCACGCACACACACACAAACCCACACACTCTCTCATATACACACACATATACACACACACCACACGCACGCACGCACACTCACACACACACACACACACACACACACACACCCCGCCCACAAACACATACGCACACCCACTCTCTCACACACAAGCACACACCCGCACGCACATACACACACACACACACACACACAGGCACAAGGTGGGGACGAGAAGGAAGAGGAGCTTTGTGAGTGCAACGACAACGCAGCCACAACAAAAGCGGGCGCTTGCACACAAACTGAATTATGCTTTTTAAAAATCAGACTCTTCAGCCTGTGTCCATGCCTGTGTCAGGTGTAGAGTTTCAGGGTTTCCCGCCGCCCTGCACCGCCTCAACCGACGCGGCGAGTTCGCGTAATACCTCAGAGAATGCAGAAATGGGGTCGGAGATGTGAGAGCATTGGCCAAAGCGGGTGTGACGGTCCGTCGCTACAGAATGAACCACAACAAAAAGCAGCGACGCACTCGCAACCATCGCCGTCCGAAAAACAGCGTTGGAGCGGCCGAGACGAGGCGAGCAAAAGTGTGCTAGCGTTTCTTTTTGTAGAATGATTTGAGAATGGAGGGCACCTCTTCGGCCGACCGCTCCCCCGGCGCCGCCTCCTTTTTGGCCAACCTCGCGCGCTTGGCCTCCTCCGCCTTGCGCTCCTCCGCCGCGGCGCGCTTCTCGTCGATGACGTTCAGCTGCTTCTTCCGGAACTTGCGGCTCGGCTTGTTCTTCCCCTTCATCCGCGTCTTCACCTCGTTCTTCTGCCGCTGCTGCACCGCCAACTCCTCCGCCGCCCGCTTCGCCTCCGCCTGCCGCTCCTTCTGAACATCCTTCGGCGCCCTCCGCACCTGAACCGCCGACGCCAACAGTACACACGCGTCAAGCAGCGCTTCAACCCTGTACCTTTGAGAACCCCCGTTAGCCCTGTAATACGGACCCTGAACACAGAACTTCCAGGAACAGCCTCCGCCCCACTGCCCCCCCAAGTTTTCCAGTGCAGTGTTGGATATGGTCCAAGCTAACCAAAGTAAAATCAATTAAATGGTGGGCTGCGCACGTGTTAAGGTTCTTTACCTGAGTAGTTTCACGGCTTTGTAAAAGCCACCGCCAATCTCAATATTTAACATACACTTACACATATATCAACACACACACACACACACACACACACACACACACACACACACACACACACACACACGCACTTGTATAAAAACAAACACACGCACACAATGATTAAGCCAAAGCTCACACATACATAAACACACACAAACATATATACTCACACGCATAAACAAACACACATATACATCAACTCACTCGGACACACTCGCACACACACACACACACACACACACACACATACACACACACACACACACACTTTAACACAGAAATGGGCTTCAATATCAATGCGATGGTAAGTGCGAGTGAAACACGGGCTCAGACAAACTCTTTCCACTACTACATATAACAGACAAAGCAAGCGTCAGCGCACCTTTCCGATGGCGTCGGGGTCGAGCACGATCATACTGGGTTGCAACTTCTCCAGCAGCTGCACCACCTCCGCCTCCCGCCGCTGCTTTTTGGTCTGGTAAGGGTTGGCCACAAACGAGTCGATGTTGGGCTCCCCCGCGCCGGGCACCAGCAGCGTGCCCACCCCGCCGCTGTGCCCCGCCGCCAGCACGTCCTCGTAGGGGCAGAAGCGCAGCGAGTGCAGCGTGCCCTCGTTGAAGCTGTGGTTCATGTAGGGGCCGCTCGCCTTGTCGGCCAGCGCGTCCTTCCATACCTGAAAACACATCACACCCCAGAAACAACAATTCCATACACTCACTCAATTTTTCATATTTAGCAAAAGAAAGACGCCAAAGCTACGACAAAGTAAAGACATACAACCGCTCATACTTTTACCCGCGTGTTCCATTATTCCCCTCTGCGTTGGCCACATTCAGTTCCGTTGTGCTGTCATTCCCATTCCGATCACACAACCATTCCTCAGATGACTCAACGCCTTATTTTGTGTTTCCTCTCTTTTGAGTGAGCTAATCAGCGTTTTTCAGTCTGCGTGGATGTTCACAGGTCGGGGAAGGGGAATGGGGAGTTGCCTGCGCGCGGCGGCCGTAGCCGATGGCCAGCAACCCCTTTTGACTAATGTCCAGATACTCGGCGGGCGCGTGGCTGAAGTAGGCGTGCAGTTGGCGCAGCATGCGAACGTCCCACACCTTCACCTGACTGTCCGCGCCGCTCGTCGCCATGTATCGCCCCGTTGGGTCCACTGCGCAGAGGGTGACACACTCCCATCCCTCAACCGTTTGAAAAAACCCACTTCATAAAATCCTTCGCTCAGGTGACTGCACTATTTCATTCACTGACTCGTCGCTGTTGAATGTATACGCCATATATTTGATTGACTATTCAATCAGTCATCTGTTTGATTTACAGTGAATTCGATTTGTTCACAGACTGCTACCTGACCGCCCTTGCGCTTGTGTATCTGTTAACTAGCTCGTCTGTTAGTTTAGTGAGGATTTTGCCTATTTCTCTCCTCTTTCGTTCAGTCGTTCATCCTCGTGAGTGATGAATAATGAAAGCATTTGTTTGTTCTTCTGTTTTTCGCTTAATGCACTTTGGAGGTGTGCAATTGTCGTCTGAGATAGTAGCTAGGAAGCTTAACAGTTACCCATCCATTTAGATTGCAAAACCCCAAATCTGTTGTGTTAATCTCCTTAATCGTTTGGATGCCTAAATCATTTGGTATGCGTGTGTGGGTTCGTAAGCATGTATGTAAGTGAGTGAGTGAGTGTGTGTGTGTGTGTGTGTGTGTGTGTGTGTGTGTGTGTGTGTGTGTGTGTGTGTGTGTGTGTGCATAGATAGTTTCGAATATCATTTCTTACTGAGTCATCTGTATCGTGTACTCGTGATCTGGTAAGCGCAGGAGGTTGTGAAGATGGCGTCACACCTGCCAGAGAGCGCACTGGACCGCGGTGCGTGAGCAGCTTGACCACCGGCGTCGTGATGTTGGGGGTCCACATAGTGACGGTGCCGTTGGCGTGGCCCAGCCCCATCACTGCATTCCACGGGTTGTGCCGCATCACATTGCAGGGGCCCAACCGAGTGCGGTGGCTACACACCATCTGACCCGTCGTCGTGTCCTGCGGACACAACACAGAGCAATGTGAGCACATCGGTTGTGATGCTGCATGAGGTGGCCCTCGTTCATATAACACAACCACGTATGCTGGCGTAAATTTCAAACTTCAGTCCACATCAGTGACTTCTTATCGCTTGGCTGCGTGATAGCATGCAGCTGCCAATTTTCATCCCATCAAGTATCCCCTCTACGCCCCCTTTGTTACTTCCCAAAAACCACACACACATACACCCGTCAACACACACACACACACATTCACACACACACACACACACACACACAAACATTCACACACACACACACACACACACACGCACACAGGCACGCACACACACACAAAAACCAATCTTCGCGCGCGTACACAAACACACACACACACACACACACACACACACACACACACACACACACACACACACACACACATCCATGCCTGACTTCTACAAGACGGCTGTCGGCAGCTGCTCTACCTCCCTTCCACCCCCCCCCCCCCCTCACTGATACATCCCTCCCGTTTTCCCTGAAAATAAGAAAGACGGCCATTCTCTCCGTGTCAGGACCTCCCGCACACGCGCACCAGAAACGAAAGTCGTGAAAAGAAAGAAGAGGGGGGGGGGGGGTTTATAGCGACCTGATAGTGCAGCACGCCGCTCTGGCCGATGGCTGTAAGAAGGAAGTGATGTCGCAGGAAGTCCAGCTTCCAGGTCTCCCCCATGTCCTGCGCCATGTCAGCATCAGGTGGCAGGGCATCAGAGGGGATGTTTGATGCATGGCGCATTAAACCTTTCTCTGCCCCCTAATTCAAAACTTCTATGCATTGACAGTAATGCAACTCGTTTTGGGAAGGGGGAGAGGGGGAGGAAGGCAACCTTGAGACAGTGAACCTCCATCCCGCGCTTGTCGTAGATGTATACGTATTTTTTCTGCGCCGCCGCAAAAAACTGCTCGCTGTGTAGAAAATGAACGTCGTGCACCGTCTCGCGTACCTGCGGCGGTAGGCACACACGACGCAAGAGTTATATAGCATCGACAGACGGCTGTGAGCGCGACCCTTACCTTCAGAAACAGAAACAGCGAGTGTATGCGTGCGCGTGCGTGTGTGTATGCGTGTTTGTGTTCGTGTATGTGTACGTGTGTGCATCTGCATGCGTGTCAGCGTGTGCGTATAGCTGTGTGTGAGTGTGAGTGTGTGTACATTTTGTGATTTGTGAGTGTGTATGCGCGTGTGCGTGCGTGTGCGTGTGCGCGTGACTTTGCGTATGCGTGTGTATTCACGTGTGTGTGTGTGTGTGTGTGTGTGTGTGTGTGTGTGTGTGTGTGTGCGTGTATGTGCGCGCATGTGTGAAAAATTGTGTGTTTCTGCAAGTGTGAGTAGGAGTGTCAGTATTTGTGCATGCGTGTGTGTGCATGTGTGTTTACGTGCGCTCGTGTGTGTGGGGGGGGGGGGGGGAGGGGGCGGATGTGTGTGTGTGTGTGTGTGTGTGTGTGTGTGTGTGTGTGTGTGTGTGTGTGTGTGTGCGCGCGCATGTGTGAAAATTGGTGTGTCTCTGCAAGTGTGAGTATGAGTGTCAGTATTTGTGCATGCGTGTGTGTGTGCATGTGTGTTTACGTGCGCTCGTGTGTGTGGGGGGGGGGGGGGGGGGGGGGGGGGGGGGCGCATGTGTGTATGTGTGTATGTGTGTGTGTGTGTGTGTGTGTGTGTGTGTGTGTGTGTGTGTGCCTGTGTCTGGCTGTGTCCGTGCGCTTGTCTGTGGTTGGCGAGGCTGACCTGTTCCTCGCAAAGGATTTGACACTTGTGCCAGTCCAGCACGGCGAGGTGGCCCTTTTGTCCGCCAAGCACAAGGTGGCGCCCGGAGTGGGTGAAATCGAGCGCGTAGGGGCCGAGCTCAGGCAGGCGGAGGTTGATGGCCTTCGACGCCGCGCCCGCGTCCACCGCCTCACGGATATCACGCTGCTGAAAGTTCCACGTCTTCTCCAGCCCCTCCGCCTCCAAATACCCGCTCTCCTCCGGCAGAAGCCAAGCGTTGGCACGAGCCGCCTCCACCGTCGCATCTCCCACCAGCCGCTCCGTCAGCTTCAGCTTCCCCTTCAGCTTCTTATCTTCGACCTACGGAGAGGCGATGCCACACGTTCGGTTCAGAGCCGAGCGCCCCCCCCTCAGCCCGACACACGCCACCAACCTTTCCCAACTTTTCGGCGCTGAACGCAACGCAAGCCATACCTGCTTGTGATTGGCAGCAGCGCCACGGTTGAAGTGCTTAATTTTGGCCACCAACTCCGCGTTCCCCCTCCGACTACATCGGGCGGCGGCGGCGAGTGCAGCGGAGTCAGTTCGTCGAATGTAAATCCAAAAAACGTCCCGGTAACCTTCAGTCCGTACTTGGCGTCGGGGGGGAGGTGGGGGCGAGTCTTAGCTTACCGCTTCCTGGCTTTCTTCTGTTTCTGGTCCTGTCCTACAGTGGGCCCAGCAGCACCGTCAGCACCCACTCTCCCCGACTGCTCCGCCTGTGATGACTTCTCCATCTCCGCCATCTCGACTTCGGAGACTATCGCGGGGGATTTGACGCAGCGGTGCGGACGGCCGCCGCGCACTCCTCTGCAACCTGCAGCTCAAGAGAACGCAGTTGGGGTGTTTGCACGTCTGTTCTGGTGCCTACGCCGCCTCGTCGCCGCTACTCGAGGCTGACTATAATACAGCTCGGCCCTACGTTTCCCGCCGTCTGCTGCGCGATTGCATAGCGACCATCGCCGTTATCGGCCGCCGCGACGACGACGGTGCCTGCTGCTTCCGCCCCCCAACAAATATAATAATATAATAATATGGTTTTAGCCGGCGGCCGCCGCCGGCCCGGGTTTGTAGGGCTGTATAGTTTGTTTGTAGGGTTTGGGTTTTCAGAATTGCGTCATAATTATCGATGTTGACAATGTTATAGTTTTTAAAATATGGACCGGAAAACAGCAAATAACCATGCGCGGCGGGGCGTATTTAAAATATTCTTCGGAGAGAGTCTTGGCTTACCGTTTCTGTTCCTGTCCAACAATGGGCCCAGCACGCTCGGCGCCCACCCTACCCGACCGCTCCGACTTTGATGACTTCTCCGTCTCCGTCATCTCGACTTAGGAGATGATCGATAAAATGTTTTACGCACCGGTGCGGCCCGCGCACTTCTCTGTAACATATAGCTCTAGAGAACGCCCAGACCGCGAGCTCTCGCCGCGGTTAGGGTGTGTGCACGCCTCACCTTGTGCCTACGCCGCCTCGTCACCGCTACTCGAGGTTGACTTCAATACAACCCGGCCCTACGTTTCCCGGATTGTGCGTGATTGCGTAGCGATCATCGTCGTTATCGGCCGCCGCGACGACGACGAGACCTTCCCTCAAATAGTATGTTTTTAGCCGGCGCCCGGCGGCCGCCGCCGGGAATTCAGGGTTGTATACGATTTTTTTAATTCGGTAAATGATGCGATGTGCAACGCGATATATGGACGGGGAAACAGCAAACCATGCTTGTGGCGGGTCGTATTTTGAATATTCGCACCCCACACTGTCATCTTGTTGTTGATGTGACGGTCGCAAGCGCTCGCACGAACACCAATGTCCCTCGCGCTCACACCCCACACCCGGACAGTCTAGCATTAAGGGCAAACTTGACGCGGGCCTCCGCACTTCCGCCTTACTTAGCACGCCTTCGGTTTATTTGGTCCATGACTACTATCCCTTCGCTTTGAAGGTTGGGGGCCGGTTGGCGGCTGAGTTGGCTAATCGCATGGCAATTTTGGAGGCAATTTCGTCGCTTCCATAGTATTGACTCTCGTTCGTTGCGTTATGACGGTTATGCCCGCATTTCGTTCGTCGATATACTTTTGTTCCCTTTCGATAGTTTTGGGGGCATGTGCGGCGAGAATTTTTGCAACGTCTTTATGCTGCTCTTCATGGCATTCTGGGTTCTTGTCTTCGCGATGCTTTGCATAAGGGCATCATGACAATGATGATGTTGTGGCACGCCTTCATGTTCCTCGGGCTTAGGCGGATGCCACAATTGAGAATATCGGCCGGTCAAGGGAAATAATCTATATACGAAGAATAAGATTCACCGAAGAGCAAGCGGGGAGGCAATATTCGGCCCGGCAGAGCGGGTGAAGCTACAATTGAAATTCACTATTTTGAAAATATTTGATTTGCATGAATATTTCCATATGAGTACGGATACTAGCAAACGTACCACTATGCGGCGGTAATCGCACATCGCTTATGTACCAACATGAAGCAAGATCAAGGTATCAAAGGGGGAGGAGGGGGATCAACTAGTGCATGTGGCGGCGCAAGGAGTCTTGGGTGCGAGAACAACGCGATAGACTAGCCGGGCTGTGTGATTTCGTGCATTAAGAGTCGGCATCCGCCCTAAAAGACAAGCGCATCTCGGCGGTCAACCCCCGTGCTCGCCCAATCGCAACAAGGAGAGAGGCGCAAGTCGTGGGATACCTCAAAACTACACTGCGTATCAAAAGGAAGCAGAAAGTGTGTATAAGGATTGCAATTGAGTCGCGGTGGCAACAACGGCAAGTGTAGTGGTAGTTGTTGCTAGTTCGGTTCATGGAGGGTGGTATTGCGAGCTATTTGATGCGGGACATGCAATTTCTTGCGGTAAATCGCTTGCCGTGTCCGGTGGAAAGAGAATGGACAGTTCTCTTTCCAAATCGCGTCGAGTGTCCGGTCAAGAGAAAGAGAACGGTTATGTTATTATTGTAGCTTCCCGGACGCGGACGTCCGGTTTCCTCCACAACATGTAACAAAAAAAAGTAGGTCGGCGGTCACAACGGTAAAGTTTGCCCCCCCCCCCCCCCCCCCCCCCCCCCTGCCCCCCCCCCCCCCCTTGTTGACTATGTGATCCAAATCGCGGAAACATCACAATACGGACTGGTTTTAAGACTTTTTTAACAAGAATCGCAATTTCAAAAACATCATTTCCGGGGGAGGGGGGGAGGGGGGAGGGGGGGATTCAGTTTTTTTGTGAACTTGGCAAGCTGCATGGGACCACATCAAAACCTTATATGTAAATGTACATATGATTGAAATCTACATGTTGCAGTTTTTTCAATGAAATACAATCTATGTTGATCAACCACCTAGATCACAACTTCGCGCTAACCGTCATGTAGCAACATCTCGCCGAGGGCGCTTGATGCCTCGAAGCGCTTCCAACCTCTCACCACGCCTTTTCCTCATGGCGAGAAGTTCAGGTACATCTCTCCGGCCGGGACGATAGCCTCCGTTTTCAGTTTTTCACCACGTTGGTAAATCTCGATGTGACGCAAGGAGTCATGCGGGAGGAGAGCTCTAGCGCAATAGCGTTCCCATTGATTTATGCAATGAATTGGGTGGAGTTTCTGCTACGTTTTCCCGTATTCTCTTTGCTTTTTGTATCCCTTCCAATACCCATTTTTGGTTAATGAAGACTCCAATAGCCATGTATCCTTTATTTGTGACACTCTTGTCACTTTTGCCCTCTATGTTCCCCCCCTATTTTCCTGTCCACGTTTCTATAGTGCTTGTTATTGCAATTACATCATCGGTGTCACTCTTATTTCCCTCGTATTTATTTCTTCTTTATGTAGTAATCTTTTCCAACCTTTTTTCGTTCGCGTCTATGGTACCATTACACACAATGTAAGTTCGAGAAGTACTCGGTGGGGTTGAGGAGTCGCCCGACATCCGCTTCATTCCCTTTGCAGTTACGGACTTTGGTACTCTCGGCGGCCACGCCACGGCTTTCTCAATGGAGCTGGCCAAACAGGCATCCAGCTTTAAAGGAATGCATGTGGGAAAGTTGTTGGCCTCCTAGCGCCGAAAGGAATATCTCGCCGTCCATGTCGCTCACGCGGACAACGTCTTGCACGGTTTCTCCGCCGCCGCAATCGGTGTGGAGGCCGCTTCTTCTTCGGCTGGGATGCCTTCTCATGCCACGGCGCTCTTCACCCGCGCCATGGGCCGCATGCGTCCCCGTGCTTCCTCGAGCGGCGCGTGAGGCGCCGCTTGTCGCCTCCGCGTGTTGCATTCTCGGCGTGGCCTTGGAGTTTCCTTAGTTGAATCTGCTAGGTTTGTGGACAATGTAGCGCTTCCTTTTGCTGTGCTTTGGATTCCGTGATCCTCTTGTCACTCTTGCCCCTTTGTTTCCCCTCCCTTTTTCCCTGTCCGTGCTCATCTGGTTCTTCTTGTAATCCATTACACATAATGTTCCATTTTATTTCCGAATAATTCTTCCCCGCTTTTCTTGTAGAAATAAAATAAGCGATACAATTTTTCAACATTGGTACGTACAGTTACGGGTAAACCGCCCCTAACTACTGCTTGTACAGGGAACGTGTACTGGTACGTGCTAATTTTTTTCGCCAATAAGTGCTCATCTTAATGAGGCCGCTGCTGATCGCCCAATAATGATAAACTGTGCAACATCACCCAAGCGCCCACTGTGCCTTTCACACCCCCCAGACCCCCTCAACACGGAACAGGATAAACATCGCACAGCCCTGAGCGACTTTGGAGCGTCAGTGGAGAAAGAAAGCCCCTGCCTGGGGCGGAAATAGTTATTATGGGCGCGCGTCGCGGCAGAGGGACCGGCGCGGCGGCATGCCTCAACTTGCTCGCCTTTTTATCGGCCGTAGTGCTGTTAGGCGGGCTTGTACCTGTACTTGCGGCGCCGTACTACGAAATAGAGAGTCAGTCGAGGGAGCAGTCGGTGCTGGAGACCGCCCACTTTGCGCCCGAGGCTTACGTCAACACGGACCACGCGGCTGTGCTGGGGCTCGAGCACGTAGTGAAGCCTTACAACGCGGGGCGAGACATGCAGATAAACCTGTCGGACAAAAGCTTCACTGTCGAGTGTTGGCTGAAACACGACAGGTAACACTAACTACTAATTACAAACCACAAACTACTTCTCATCACTACTCGCCTTTTTCTTTGGCGAGGTCGACGCGGGGTGCATACCATCACACCTAATATGACGACACGCGTGTATAGGTCTGTATGGGGAGACACCGTGCTTCTTGCTTTATCTGCGTGTGGCCGTACCGAGTGGGATGTGATAACGGGTGTGTGTTATTCAAGCGACGGCAGTTGTGACTTTCCCGTCGTGGTTCGGCATGCCGCTTCGAACTCCGCACTCCGCAGGGGGACGGACCACTCGCTGCCCGGCTACTTTCTGAGCCAGGGGGAGACCGCCAACGTGGGGCCCGGCGGCCGGCTGCTGATGGGGTTCAAGCCCGACAACACCTTTGAGCTCTCCTTCTACGACGGCGTCTCGTTAGTGGTACGCACGGTATATTGCTTGATTACAAACCCATGCGTAATTATTATTTATGTTCCATTTTTATTTTATACATTTCAATCTACCACATTTCTGTGGGCGTGATTTCTGATTATTTTTCATTTCTGGAAGACCCCTGCACACGCTCGTGATGCTTGCAAGTGATGCTACAGTCTCTCCTTTGGAACGCGAACATGTGGACCGACCTAGACTCGTCTCATGTCAGCTTTCTGATTCACTTTTCCAATGATATTATCGATCGGTCATTGTTATTGATGCATTGCGCTCACCATTTGTTTTCCCTATGCTGCGTGAAATGCAACAGACGCCGCAGAGCTGGACGGGGGATCGAGGGCAGTGGCACCACTGGGCCGTCACCTACGACTACGACACCGAGGCTCGCGTGGTGTACCGTGACGGGGTGGAGGTGGGGAGGGACACCACCACCGACCGCGTCGTCGCCGCAACCGGACTCCGACTCGGCTACGCCCACCTCACCGACATCAACCGCGACATCTTCTTCACCGGCGCCATAGACGAGTTCCGTGTGTGGGAGGTGCGCCATACACACATGTACCCCCTGCTACGTCTCCTTCCCCCACCGCCCATATCTCCTCCACTGACCCCTTTCCTCTACTTCCCCTTTTTTTTCGCAGACTGTTCTCGAAGTGGAGACGCTCCGAATGTACGCCTCCCTCACCTCCGCATGGATCACCGACTACCACCCCAACCTCGCGTACCTGATCGCGTATCTTGACTTCAACGAGGTTCCCCCCCCCCCCCCTCCCCCCCCCCCCCCAAAGCCACTACCCTTTTGGCATTGTCACATGCTCACCCCCCATCCGCTCCAACCAAAGTGGCGGAGCGGCGATTTGGATCTATCTTTGCAGTAGTTTTGTTATTTATTCATTTTCCGGTCTGTATCTATTCATTCGATCGTTCATTCTTGAACCTTCCATCTATTCACCCATTGATTCTTTCAGTTTGTTTCTCTTTTATCAGGTGGTCCATCCATCCGCTTATTAGTAGAGTCGCTCATTCATCCGTCAGCCCCTCCACCCGCCCGTTCGTTGGTTTCTTTGTTTGTTTGCATCCCCGATCCTCTATCTCCTCACCAGCCTGTTCACCCGTTTTATCGACTCTTCGTTGGTTCGTTCATTAGTTTCATTCTCTGTTAAGTGGATGCACTGTCTGTTCGTTTGTTTCCTTGTTTGTTTCCTTGCATACTCGTGCGCTCATTCATTCGTTGATTCGTTTGCTTGTGTATGTTTGTTCATTTGTGTGTGTATGCTTATATGTCCATTGTCTGTGTGGTTGTTGTACCACTTGTTAACTCGACTCTGTTTCTGCGCCGTCGTTCCCCAGGGCACCGGACTCAGCAGCGAGGACAGCGGTCCGTTGGGCTTCAACGCCGAGCTGCTCTGCGGCTCGGACGGCACGCCCTGCGGGAGCGGGCACAGTTGGTGGACGGAGGGGGTGGGGAGCAACAGTCTGTCGATGAGTCGACGGCAAAAGGTGCACCGCATCTGCCCCACCCCCACCGTCGCCGCCCTCGACGCCAACAACACCGACTGGACATACCCCGACAACGAGCGCAACGGCATCATCAAGCCCCTCCCCGCCTGCAACACCGACCTCGCACACCGACACGAGGTGCTGTGCAATATGGAATTTGCGTTTCACCTCGCCTACGTCAAGCCCGCCGTGCCCGGCTTCCCCCGCCACTTCCTCTGCGACGGCGCCAAATGGATGCCCGTCATGAACGACAACCACGTCTGGAACAACTTTATGATGCCCGGCTACTATTGACACCCCCCTTCTTTACAAAACCGAAATAGGAACGCCGCTGCATAATTTAGCTGTAAGAGTTTATGTGTATGTGTTTTGATTTTGAACGCGCGTAGAAATAAGGCACTCCTTCAATCGTAAAGTCGACCCAATGTTCTGCCCATCATCCGCGTTGTTTGCAAAATTCAAATGGGGAGGCCACTGCAAAAATCTATTTGCTGTGCAAGTTCATCATTTGCATATGCTGCAGTTTCAAAAGTGCGCAGAAACAACTTTGATTTGCTGACTCTTTGTGTTTTGCGACTCAGTGATTACTTTTGCGTTTCTTGCCCAATCCCTCTGAGCCGTCTGTCCACTCACTGGAACAGCATTGTGATGTCACTCACTACTAGTATTTAACGCACCCCCCTTCAAAACATTCACACAGGCGACCCGATGAGCTATCTATCCTTGTTTACAAAATCAAGATGGGAATGTCACAGCATAGTGAATTTGCTGTGAAAGCTCAGTGTCATATTATTTAACAAATCTCAATTGCGCTAAGAAAAAGTGAACATTATTTTGCCGATGACTCGAATTACTTTTTTAGAGAGCCAGGGGGTGTCCTGGGATGTGTTTGGGGGTCGAGGTTGCTTCGGGGGGAGGAGGGGCAAATGGTGGGTACATGGTCCATGTGGTTGGAGAGGAGGGTAGTGAATTGCGAGGCGAGAGTGTTTAGGTCGTCGGTGGAGGCCGTGGATAAAGTGTGTTGAGTGTTGTGGCATGGAGGGTGGCAGTTTGGTTGATGAGGGCGGGTGTGATGTTTTGGATTTTTTTTTATGTGGTTTTGTGTGAGGGCGAGTTTGTAGGTGAATCTGCGGGTGGAGTGTGGTGTGTGCGAGGGGTTGTCGGGCGAGGGGGCACAAGCGATGAGGGTGAAGGGGGCTGGGATATTGAGGTGGATGGCCGAGTGGTCGGTGAAGTGTGTAGGGGAGGGGAAGACCGAGATGGCGGTAGGGGAGGGGGTGATAGGTGATGGGGGCGTGGAGTGCTAGTGGTCTAGGCAGCCACCGCTGCGGGGGAAGGTGGGAATTGGTGGGTGGAGGGGCTTAAGGTGAGAGATGAGAAGGGAGGTTCAGTGGTTGCTTCTGCTTTTCTTGCCAAACCGCTCGTTCACTCAACTTTATTGTATGCCCGGCCACTATTGACACCCTCTCATTCATAAAGTCGACCCATCCTCGTTGTTCACAGAGCTTAAAGAGGAGCGCCGCTGCATCGTAAGAAGTTGTGAAAGCTCGCATGCAAATGTTTTCAAAACGTAAGAAAAACATTTCGTTCTGCGGACTCTCTTTTATTTTTTTAGTTTTGTGACAGTTTTTCCGTTTCTTTTCGTGTAATCCATTCCAACTCTTCGCTCGTTCACGGTTTCACGCTCGACACCGAACGCAGCTAATCTCGTATCCGTTCTTGTAGTATCCGCAATGCGCCATTCACGTGAGTGGGGTCTTAGGCTTGTGGGGTTTTTTAAAATTCCTACTTGCTCTGTTTCACTTTGCGGTTTCCACTACCGTTCATGTGTGCACCTTTACCCAGGTGAAAATGTTTTGAGTTCCTCGGGCTAAAGCCTGTGGAACTTTTTGGCTTTTTTCGGACTTAGGACTGTGGCATTCCACTTCTTTTTCTTATATACAAGAGATAAATATCGATGTTTGACGAAACCTCCCGCCCTAACCTTTGTATAACAACATGTTTCCTAGATGGCATGATTAGACAAAACGGCAGTTCTTGTAAGCATCGACCTGTGAATCGCTGATACCCTACGGTACTTACTATGCCGTGAAGTAGGCCTTCCTATCCGGGTCGTCACAGACCATCATGTACCAATTTGCTCAACTAGCAGTTATAGGGTTTATCATAGCCCTAACGGTCCATGATAAACAGTTGTATCGGGCTTTCGCCTGCTGGCGGTGATCCGTCCTCTAGCAGCGCGACTCCTCGATCCAGAGCTTGCCACTCCTCAGTCGCAGCCACCCATCAAATTTCACTGTATTGTTTATTTTCCGAAATTCGCGGATGTTCAACACGGGACTTTTCGATGTCCGGTATATTACGTAGTCAAGTGTTGTCCGTCTGTCGGCATGTGTCAGATGTTAAGAGGGGGTGCGGAGAGCGGAGTTCCCCTCTAGGGACGCATCGAAGCACGGCTTATAAAAAAATCAAGGAATGCAGTGGGGGGAGAAGTGGATAGAAGGGGAGAGGGAGAGAAGGGAGAGAGAGACTGAAAGATGGAAAGGAAGGGGGTGAGAGAGGGGGGAGGGAGAAGGGTAGGAAGAGGGAGTGGGAGGGAAAGGAAGGTAGAGAAGACGACATGCAGAGGGGGCATGGTGGAGAGAAGGGGAGAGAGAGAAAGGAGGGGGAGGAGAGGGAGTGGGAGTGATGATAAGGGGTGACGAAGAGGAAGGGAGACAAAGAGAGATATGGAAAGAATAGGGTCTGAGGGGGGGGGAGGGAGAGAGAGAGAGAGAGAGAGAG